>VXAY01004464.1:1630607-1660913 GCA_013399855.1 Oxyruncus cristatus
CCTTGGATGAGCTTCTCCAACGTGAGTCTACCCTCGGACAACAGTTCTTCCATAATCTGCTGTCCTTTAGGGTCACAAATGAATTACACAGCATAAATCCCTCACTGGGATCACAAGTCCTACCCAGGACACTTGCTCCAGCGTAGGTTTCTCTCTCCAAGGGCCACAGGTCTCCAGCAAGACTCTGTTTCATCTTAGGCCTCCCACGGAGTTACAGCTTCCTCCGTGCACTCCTCTGTTCTGGCACAGGCTCTTTCATGAGCTGCAGGAGGGTTTCTTCATTCCAAATAATCTTGCACAGGTGGCAGGGGTTTTAATTTTTAAGTCTTTTCCCCTGCTGGAGGGTGAGAGGGGGCCCCCCTGGGCCTCTCCTCCCCCCTCCTGCTACACTGACCTTGGAGGCTACATTGCTGTCTCTTGTTCTCCTCCACTCTCCTCTGGGCTGGAATTTCTTCCGCGTAATTCATCTTCTCTTTTGTTTTCTTAAATATGTCATTCGCAGAGGCGTCACTAAAACTCGTGATTGGCTTTGCTCCGGAAACCTACCTGGAATTAACTATTTTTTAACCCCGAGGCGGGGAGGCTGGTAAACCCACGGCACTGATAAATTTATTTTTTTTTACACAGAGATCTAGTCCTATACCTGTGCTATTATGTCAACGTGGATTTTGCAGATAAACAGACCCCTCTATGAGCCCTAGGATCTGTGGATCCAAACCAGCTCTGCGATGTAAGTGATGTAGCAGTGGTTAGGGTATTATTCAGCTAACCAGACACTATGGAAGGCAAGATATATTAGGTTGCACTCACAACCTGAGTTGTCTAGTGGACTAGACTGTGGACTAGTTTGGAGTGCAGATGGTTAAGTACACTTCTGTCTAAATAAGAAATATCTTTCAGTCTGGCCAAATGAATTTTGAAAGCTTACCAGAAGTTAAAAATCTAGTGGCATTTACTGTCCTGCTTCCCTACTCTTTCTCTTCCTTAGGATGAAGGAAGCAGGGGTAGTGGGAGCAGGCATGCAACAAGAAATTTTGTTTTATTCCAGATTTTTCCTTGGGGCTTCCACATAGAAAACAATTTCTTTCTTGATCCATCCAAAGTAACATGGTCTTTTTCCATCAGCTGTTAAACATGCTTCTCATATTTCTTTTTATTTCAAAAAATCCTGAACTATTTTTTCTGAGGTTTTGTTACTCTTTAAGAATCCAAATTTATTTTGGACTTGTTCATTTAATTAAGATGAAAGAGTCAAGTAGGACAGAACCTATTGCTGCAATGAGTGGAGGTAGCATCTATGTAAAGCTTATAGAAGTAGCTCTGGTGTTGGTACCTAGACAGAAACTGATTAAAAAAGACACCACTACATGGAAATGTTATACATTTTAATAATGCCACATGGTCTCGGGAGTATGATTGGTAATGGATTCCATCTGCTTTGGTTGTCCCTGTTCTGCCTCAGAATGACTTTATAATTAGCTTTGAATATGTTAAACCCTATAATTTCAATCCTGAAATAAGCTAGGTGGCTTCATAAAAGTTTAAGGCAGTACACAGGCTTAGGCTTTCATTTTGAGAGATTCATATAGAAGGTCAAGGATTGACTTCAGGTAATCATGCATTCTGATACTGGATTTAAAAGATCAAGTAGATGAGCTAGATACAACTATGGAGAGTGGATTAACTTGGTATATGCAAAATGGTTTATGATGATTTAGATAAGGTAGAATCTTGATGGGCTTTTTATCACCGAAAAAATGCTGAATTTTATTTACTTTAAAATGCTAATACAGGACATTTACTAGCAATCAAAAAAAAAAGAAATGTGAGAATCAAAATTCCTTTGTGCCTCTACAAAGTAAAATAAAGATCGAAAAACATTATACCTTTACTGATGGTGTTATTAATGAATTTGACTCATGCTGCAGTATTTTTGCGTCTCTTACAGAAATTTCTGGATTTATTTACCCTACATATGAAATCTTTCCAGAAATCAAATTCCTATGGATACTGAAGAGACAGTAATTTTTATCATCTTTAGTGTGAATAATCATCTAAATTAATTTTTAGTGATATACTGTCTTCAATTATACAGTTTATATGTATCATTCCCCCTTGTTACCAGTCAAATGTAACAGGATGATTACTTTTAAGCAAAAGTCTTTTCTAATCATGAAGCAAAATATCAGTCAACTGATCCTTAACTAAATGCTAATTCTAAAGCAAAATGAAATGAAAAAGGTGAATTGTAATTATTAAAGAGTTTTGGAGGCGAAAAATAATACTTTCCATCCATCCAGTGTAGTTAGTACAATTGGACAGTATCTAATACATAATTAGCTAAAATTTACAAACTGAACACTTCTAACAGTCAGAATTGGTTATACGGAACACCGTCGCAAGTATTATAGCTGTTTTCAGTTGTACCCCTGAGAGAAATCCTTCACCTTTTAGGATGTATTTCTCAAGGAAAAAATCAAACAAACAAACAAAAACACCCATGCATATATTTTACTTAAAATTCAGCAGAAATTAGGTTTTTATAAATTCTACATAGTTATCTTTGCAAAGGTCAGTAATGCTTAATCAATGGCTCTGATCCAAACTGTTGGCAATGATAAGTGATGTCAACTGGTACCAGCAGGAATGAACTACAATGGTCTTAAAACAAGCTTGACATAAGACTGCAAGAAGATTCCTCATCACTGCCAATAATTATGTGGCAATTCTGCACTTACATTGAAAATTAAACTGCTTCTGAATCAGATTTCTTATCAGATAAGTTTACATAGGCACAGATCAGTAGCAGCCTTTGTTGGTGTTTGAAAATTTGCAGCTCAGTAAAAGAGGAAATCTAAGAAAAAACATAGATTATGACAATTCTTTGGTTCTAGTGTAAAAGATCAGTGATATTTGCAGTAGTAGTTTTAAGGCTATTTACAAACTACAGCTCTAAGATATTTAATAATGTTCTGTAATTAAAAAGCACATAAACAAATCTTGCTTTTAGCTTTTCCCTTTTAAACAATTTTGACAAAAGTATTCATAAGGAAAGTGTAACACACTTTCACTGCAGTTGTGCCTTTTGGTTTATTGATATTTGTTAATGAAACTTCATAAAAGTCAAACAGAATATCTGCAGTATTTTCTCAAATCACAAAATAGATGTATTTAAGCTAATGCTTCCTATGTCCATAGCAGACCTTCAGTCATATCTACACCACCTTGGTCTTTTTCTAACTTTCTGTGTGTTCATATTTCTCACAGTCTCATAACCAGTATTGTTATTACACACACAAGACAGAACACTGCAGTCCATTTTTCTGTCATTCAAAAAATACTAAATATTGATTGAGACTGATTTTAAGATAGTGCAAAAATAAGTGGGAGAAATATACTGAAAGGTTTTAAAATGTATAGTTAAAAAAGTATTATACTCTCTTATTCTATCTGACGATGTGCACTGATATCTCCAATTACAGCTTTGATTTGCTTTATATTAACTTATCACTAGCATCTCTTAAAACATTTGGTCTAAAAATAATTCAAAATCCATCTGTAAAATCACCAATGAGCTGCAGACAGGGAGGAAAATATTCCTGCATTTCATGGGACAGTCACAAAATGTGTTTGTCCAGCAAGAATCCCATCACACAGCATAATACAACTCCATGTGTTGCTAGTGAATAATCTGAAAAGCAAAGCAATGAAGTGAAAATAAATAAAACTGTAATGTATTGACCTCCCACCACTCCTGGAACATAAATATTGGGTTTATTTCCTTTGATCTAGCTGTAAGGACAACAATGAAGTGTAAAATCTTTCTCACACATAAATTTAATCATATATACATATACACACACCACCTAAATTTAAAAGTCTTATGAAAGCCCAACACATATTTATCCAATTCTAGTCATATAAAAAATAACCCAATTTCACCGGTGTCAGAGAACAAAAAATGAAAAAAAAAAATTAAATATGTAAATTATTGTACTTTTTCTCCTTTTCTGGTGATTTGTGTTTGTTTTCCTTTACTCTGCCAAAGAATTTTCTCTTAGAGGCTGTTCTTGATAATTCACTAAAACATCCCCTTGGCTAAACTGATAGAGGTTAGGGTAAAAGTTGACCTTAAATGAAAAAGTAGAACTCACTGTTGCACTGTTTCACCATGAGCATTCTTGTATTCAGCTAGTACAAAGCAAGAGACAGTTCTTTATTTCAATGAAAAAGGTGTAAGTTAGATTACAAGTGGTTAATTATTATGCATAAAAATGCACTAGGCCAGGAAAACTGTTAAAACTGGCACACCTCTTTGAACAGGCACTGAATATTTCATAAATCTGTGGTTTAAATGCATAATCTCTAAAAAGTTTATTTTAGATAAGGCAATGCAGAAGGTAAAATATTCTGAGGGGACTACATGTAGGAAAAATGAAGCTCGCAAATATGCATCAGGAGCTGAATTTCTTCTATTCAAACATCTTGTCTAATATCTCCAGAATTTCACCAGGTTACTTGTGTCAAGTTCATGGCTTCATTCACAATGAGAGTTTCTCCTTTGAAGTGGAACAGCTTTTGGATTTCTTAGATTGCTATTACTGAACACTATTGTCAGTGAACTTTTACACTTAGTGACAAAATGGTGCACTCTATGCTGGATTTTGCTGTTGTTTGGATGGGTCCTTTACACACTCCAAAAATGCGAAGGAAAGAAGGAAAAGGAAAGTTGTGAAGCTACAACAATGACAACAACAACAAAAGGAGGGGGACAGTCCTAGTTACTGGATTTCTTATTTTTGCTGCAGTCAAAGCAAAGGCTGTCATCCTTAAATTGCTCCTGCTTTATCAATAGCATTTATCCTTCATTTGTACAATATTAACATAGAGAGACTAAGAAGTTAGAAGAGAACCATTTTGCTATCATTAATAGCTTTCCCTATGCCTGGAGCCAAATCTGACCTCCAATTCTATTCATACCCTCTACAGTATACCTGCTTCAACTAATTATCATCAATGCTGTTTACTGGATAAAAGGTAATGGACACCAAGGCTGGCTGTGTGTCAGGGCTGTGCTGTTTAACCAGTCAAAGCACACATTTTGAAGGTTAGGCATGTTTTGCCAAATAGAAGAAGTAGATACTGACTCTCCTCCTGTATTTGCCTCTGTAGAATGGTATTTTTTTTTTCCTCAACCTACTTGGTCAGCTCCACAGAAACTGTGGATCTTTATATCTCTGTGATTTTTTCCCTTTTTATCAAACTAAGTTGTTATGTGCTTCAAAAATTTTTAGACAGTGACACCGATCCATCTATCTACACATATAAACAATAAAAACAGGTTAGGAAGCCAAAGTTAAGAAAATAAGCTGTAAGTGAAAAAATATATAGAAAATAAAAATATGAAGTACCCATTTAGGCAATTACCTTAGTAGAGCTTCCCTGGGGGAACAAATGGAAATGGTAGCTGCTCCTTCAAACTGAAGCCCAAGGAGTTTTGTGTTTGGGTGGATGAGGGAGAGAAGATTAGGACATAGAATTAACAAATTCTGGAGACAAGGGAGAAATTTTTAGCTGTATTATCAGCAAAAAAATTGGTACTGAGCAGACTAAAATACAAAGAATATTTATATAATTTCATAAAACAAATTGTAAAAAAATGAATAAAACATTATGAAAAAATCACTAAAAAATATTTTTAATATTTAGTATAAAGTAAGGATAGCAGTATGTTAGAAATTTCTAATGAATTAATAATAATAACAAATAAAAATGCTTCCAAATGTACGTACATAATTCAAAAATATAAGTTATCATGTCTTGTGAATATCACATCATCAACAGAAAGACATCATCTGTGAATGGTAATAGTAACTTTTAAGTATGCAGGATATACATAGTAATTTGCTGTTAATAACACAAAGGCCATACCTTACCCACACTTTCATAAACTACCTGTTTAGAATGCATGGTCTGACTGCCTTTCAGCACTACACTTACCAATACTCGAGGCTTTAGCTGGATTAAGTATATTCAACATGTCTCTGTTGTATGGCTTCTCAGTGCAGTAACAGGGAAAATTGTTAGGAAAATTAATAATTTATTATTTGTTGTCTAGGAAAATTAATAATTTATCTAAAAAATAATGTCTAGGAAATTTATGTCTAGGAAAATTAATAATTTATCTAAATAATTTATCTAAATGGTTTTGTTTCAGAATTAGTAAAGCCTTAAGCTTCTGCTTAGTTACAAATACTGAAATACCCCAATAACCCCCATGATTTAAATAAGTTTCAAAATACTTTCTAGAAGAATTCATCTCCACTGCATATGGTAAGAAGATGGTTTACCTACATTCTCATTACTATCTGTGGCTGTATTAATCCATTATAATTACTTTAGCTTGATTTTTGTGTGTGTGTGTGTTTGTCAGAGTTAAAAAATAATTTTTAAAAAGTCTTCTCTTTTATGTGGTACTTCACTTTTCTTTGCAAATTAAAATGTTAACAGTTTTTTGGACAATATAAAAGGATACTTGTATTAAAACTCTTGGATATCTTTGAAGGCTAAACCTCCTTGTCATGGATTTTACTTAATAGGTAGAAGCAAATATTTGCAGCCCAGATGAAGTGAACATCCCTGTAGGTTTTTTAAGGTGAGACTGGATGTGGCACGTGGCACTTAGTGCCATGGTCTGTTAACCACGACAGTGTTGGATCAAGGGTTGGACTTGATGACCTCGGAGATCTTTTCCAACCTGTTGGATTCTATGATTTTGTGAAAACATCATCTAAACTGGTAGCAGCCCCTGATTAAGTAGATGTTCTAAAATACACCTCACCCACCTCATTTCTGCACAGAAATGGACAATCTCAGTCTCTTTCACTCAAAGACCTGGCTTTGAGGTGGAGGAGGATAGTTTTACATACCTTTATTATCATATCTGAGTAGATCAGTCACTTAGAAAATGCTAGACCTGAATCCATTCAATTCATTAAAAGTAGAAATTTAAATCTGGAACTTACCCGTTTGGGAAGGGTGTACTAGCTACACAGGCACAGGAACAAAAGGGAGGGTCAGTTCAAAGGAAACTGTGTATTTTGGGACATCCTTCATTACTTTTATGAAACATTTGTTTCTGTACATTAGCTCAGGAAAATTCAACATTTTTGGGAACAAAAAATGAGCCAGTTGAGTCTGACTCTGTAGCCCAATGATTTGAGTACTTGGCTGGGTCTAGGACACTACTGTACTTTCATTGCAAGGCGGGTTTTTACTGCAGTTTTGGGGAAACTTCACTAGTGTGATTAAAATTTTAGTGAAACTCCACTAGTGCGATAAAAAAATTTATTTACTTTACTAAACCATAGAATATTAATGCACCCTTTTACTTTGTGTAATTATATTAGTTAAAGGCAAATTTATACTGGCCCAACCAGCTTACCCTTCAACTGAATTTTGCCCAGAAATCTGGAGTTTTGATTCTGCAAATCAGTTAACATCCGCCCAATCTTCAACTTTCACTCAATTTCATCTTTATTCAGTAGATAGCTCTGGCATATGTTTAAAATAAAGGTCATATTAAATCCTTACTGTTTTAGAAGAAAGTTAAACACACACATAATATCGATCTGAAGACAAATACTTGATCCTAACTGAGGGAAGGAATATTCCATACTGCATGGCATCCGCTCAGTGATAAAATCTAGGGGAAATGGGAGTGGGGGTGGGATGAGGGGTGGCATTAATTATCAGGATGTTTGTTTTCTGGAGTGACTGCTACACACTACCCATACTGAAGCCCTGTTTCTCGGGAAGTGGCTTGACATCACCTGTTGATAGGAAGTAGAGAATAAATCTTCCTTTGCTTCTCTGTGTGGCCTTTGCTTTTGCTTTATTGGTGACTTTATTACTAAATGTTCTCCCAGACTAAAAAAAATATCACTTACTCTAGTGTTAGTCAAAACAAGCAGCTTGACACTCTTATCCACCAATTAGCAATTGATTATCAATTCCAAACAACATATATTTACAAAGATCAGATAGTGAAAGTTTACTACACTCAAGTTCTACCACAGTTTCCTCAATTTATTTATCTTGTCCATTTTGGAAGGAACTAGAGCAAAGTAGATTAAAGGCAACAAAAAAACAGATTTGACTGTTATAAACTAGTTTATTTACAGTTCTGAGGAGGAACCTAAAGGGCTGTGGTGTGCATTAAACAAGTACTGAGGTGACAGCCTTATCCATTACCAATAAGTCTCTACTTCTGGAATAAAAAGAGGCATACCTCTTAGACTGCTTAGATTATTTCCAGTGGAACAAAAATCTGAAAACAAAAACATAAAAAATATCACAGACAACTAACAGATAGTTGTGAGTGAAATGGAGCTGACAATGTAAAGTCTGACTCAAACACAAGCATTTAATTAACTGTAAGAAGTACAATGAGATCATTAATAGCCAATAGCAGTCAGAAAGGGCTGCAGAGCTAAATCGTATTAACATTTTCATTTGTTTTGTGACACCCAGCACGTCCTGAGGAGAGTCTAGAGACTGAGTGCAGGCAGCTTATGTTGTGTTGGTTTTTTGGATGTTCAGATGCTGATTTTCAGATAATAATTAACTGCAGAATATTTTGAGTTGATCTGGAAATCAAGGTGCACTACTGGTCATAATCATCCTAATAATGCTACTCTTCATCAGAAGAGTACTAAATAAGTTGCCTTTTCCTTCTGAAAGCAGAAGCTACTTTTACTGTAATATAAGGTCTAAAGAGTATATGCACCTTAATTTCTGTCACTTATTTAATATTCGGTCAAATAAGGTAAACTCAGCTCTATTCAAGAGAAAAGAGTAAGTTTTACATTTAAAAGGAAGAATCAGAATGATCTTTGTCAGACAGTCATGATGTTTGAGTCATGTTGTTAATGGCAGCAATTCATCTCCTGTCAATTAGTTCTATAAATACACTAATACTCTCAAATTTTTGAGACTCCAGTTAGAATGGGAGATGCATTACTTCTGTCTTGTGTACAATAAACTGTTTTAGAGAGATAGATAATTTCTTGCCTAAGGTCCAACACTAGAAAATTAGAAATGTCCTGTTACTTTTGCTTTCACTGGCATACATGATATTTTTAGTTTCCATCAACAATTTTTTTTCATGGTTATTAAAATAAGAATTTATCATTGTCAATGTCATATGCCTGTATTTTGAGATTTGGTGACAAAAAGAGTATATTGATTTCTGCAATATTGAAAGTCTTTCATAACCAAGTCAACTAACTTCAACATAACACATTATTGGAGAAGAAAAAAATTTCTGTGGGATTTTTTGATATGAATGTGGTTAGGATTCAGTGGGCATTCTTATTATAAACCAAGGTCTGTGTGGACTTATGCATCTCAACATGTTGACTTGTGATGAGCCAATACTGAGATGGCAGATCACCTGTGTTTCCATATACCTACATGGGGGTGAGCCCAATAAAAAAAATGCTGGAATCTGTCCAGGACAGGAATCAGTGTGAAATGCAGTTAACACCTCCTGCAAGGCCAATAGATTACATACTGCCTCAGCTCCAACTCTTTGTGTAAAAGCTGGTCGATGGTAAATCCACCTTCAGTGGCAGCAGGAAAAGTGATGAATCATCAAGTCATCCATTACTAATGGCTATCCATCATTCAAGCCTCCGGTCTACTCTGGGAAGATAACACAGGTGTAGCCAGAGGGACTTTCAGTCAAGCATGACAAGACATTTAAAGTGTCATCAGTCACATTGCAGTGACAAAGAAAGTCTCCAGAAGAGGGAGAAGTGGAGGATAAAACATCTTTGTTCAGGTGTGCTTTTGTTACAGAAATATGCCAACTTTTCCTAGATAGCTCTTTCAGTACTCTCCTGTTGCTCTGTTCTAAAAGACCTGAGGTTTTAAACAGAAAGTGCTTTCAATTGACTTGCTTGCCATTCAAATTTATAGTGCATGGGCTGGTTTTGACACACTGGATATCCTAGTATTTGATCTTTTCTTCCTACAGGTAAAAAATCTGATTTTTTTCCACAGGAAAAAAAAAAAAAAGGTTTTCATCAAAGAACAACCAAAAGATTGTTTTAAAAAAGGATACATTTATGTCAGTTATAAATTTTAAAACATGGATTTCAGGAAATTTCAGAGTAGCGTATCTTGATCTCTCAAAATGGAGAGTTCATTTTTTCACGAGAAATAGCATTTTAAAGAAATATAAATTAATTTTTACTGAGAGTTTAAAGTTTGAATCAAATCACAATGCTTTGAAATTACTAAAGCAGTTCTTTTATGTTGATCTGAAATTCATGTTTTACACATTTGATTTGGGAAAACCACTATAATTTTCACTTGAAATTCTTTTTCAGTACTTTTTAATCCTCTTTTATAATATTTCCCCTCCAACTCTGCTCTTTGATCATGAGTTGGAAGTTAAAACAGCAGTTTAGGAAAAACCTTCATTCCTTACATTCATGTGATGACAGTTTCTTGAATATGAGTGGTGTTGTTGAATAAGAGCAAATGAAAGATCTGTATGAATTACATTTAAGCAACCATGAATCATATTAGTGTTTTTGCAACTCTCCACATTTTTGGCAATGGAATGCAAGCCTGTGTCTAATAAATCCAGTGACGTCTTTAACCTTGTGTGATAAATGCCAGTCAGTCATGTCAAATGGAACAGTGGACAGTCACAAGATAAAACAAAATGTTCCGTATGCTCTGGAATAAGATGATCAAGTTCATTTTATTCTGTGACATCCTTATGGGTTCAATCACTTTATGACTTGTCCTGAACATAGAATGTGTACTTCTACAAACCTAGATATCAAACACCAGCATTTGCAAAATACCAATTGGGCAAGAAAGCAACTGTCTTACTTAGTTCTTCTTTACTTGTTGAGCTTGATTTCTAATACAATAAAGCATGATTTTCTCCTGAGTAATCCTCAGAATCTCTATTGCTTTTAATTATTAATATTAGTAGGACTTGATATGAAAGCACATCAGAGCCTCGAGGAAGCTTTGACTGATTTTGATGGTATATTGATCAAGAATATACTTTTTAACTATATGCTGAAATTTGAAAGCCAAACACATTATTGAAGCAGATACTGGTGCATGAATGATTCTTCTCTCCAACAGGAGGCCACATTTCTACACAATATATACATGCATTGAGGTTTCAGAAAACAAGAAAAACAAAAAGTGAATAAATAATGAGAAAACTCTGCACATTTCAGGGGCAAAAGTATGTGGTTAACACCTTTAAAAAAGCAAACCTTTGATAAAAAGATGCAAATTATTACCTTTGAAAAGCTTACCTGTATAAGTCATATCCATTAAATTGATGATATGAAATGTAAAAAGCAGGATTCTCTAAGGTTTGACATTTTCATAAATTTGTCACTTCTAAGTGGTTTTGTTATTATAACTCATAGGAATATCTGACACAATTAAAGCAGCTTAGAAACAATCAATACAAAATGTTGGCAAGTACAGGCGTTTGGTTCAATCTGCTCAGGCAGCAGAAAGTGTTCCCAGTATTAATAAATTAACAAATCCATGGCACACCATACATGCAAACACATGTCCACTATACCATAAAATATAGGAAAAATAAAGAATAGGAGTAAGTCAGAAAATCAAGGACCTTACATTCCATTTGACTTTGCCAAAAAGGCCAAAAAATACAACCACTATTAGGTTGCTGTAAAAGAAACAGGGATGTAAAGAAACACATTGGTTGCTATCCAAGGGCAATAATAAAGTAAAAGTGTTTATTTGATATATATAATGACTTGGTACCTATCCCTTTTTTTTCAAGAAGTGATGTTGTAATTATCAGGCCTCTGACAGAATTGGCAGGGTTAGCAGAAGCTGGAAATGTTTTCAGCATTATGAAGAGGAAGATAATTCAAGACACCATGACACTGCTCTGTAGCAGCTCAACCAAGAAAATACTGTCATGTCTTCCAAAGCACAAAGCTATTTGTCTTCCCATTCAAAAAATTAAAGGATCAAAACAAAAGAAGAATGACTGCTTTCCTCTTATCACACAATAAAAAATATTTTTACAAAATATACTAATAATGAAGTAGGACATTTTAAATTATGAAAATGAGAAATGTTGCTGTTGAAACGAAAATGGTCCTGTTAGGTCCACATTAACAATATTATCACCTTAAGGATTAATCTTTATGCTAACATTTTACCAGGAAATAGAAATTCTTTCTGCTTTTCTGTTCATATTTCATTCCCTTGGGTTACTGGTAAAACCACATACTAACTAAATCTTAAGTGTTTATATACAACATTTGTGGACTATATACTGCCAGTTTAACTCTGTAGCTAGACCTTTTACTCCACTGGGACTAGAATCCAAAAATTTCTTTTATTGTCACTATGTTGCACAACTGGACTAAAGAATGTCTACTTTAATGTGATAATCTGCAATTTTGGGAGAATATGGATAGTTCTATATGGTATTCAAAAGGGTACTTGCACATCTGTGAACACACATAGATTAACTTTTCTTGGGTTTTAAGTGTAATTCCAGGGCAAATTACTAAATTCCATAAGGTGCTTACTTAGAAAAATACCACTAAGGTATCTTTGTGTTATTTACGGATAAAAACCAGAGTTTGAAGATGTACAAAATATTTAATTTTGGATTCATTTGTATAAGCTAAAATTCTACATGACTAAATCTCAGGTGGTGTTAACTTTTAACTTGAAACAGCTGTGTGAGTAACCGCTATGGTGCATCATTTTTATCAAAGTAGTAAAATGAGCATGATTTCATAAGGAGACTGATAGATACAAGAGATCTGTACTTTTCAAGTTTAACACAGGGGACAGATAAATATTGGCAAGAGAATTTTATCTACAAACATCCAAAAATTAAATCAATGTGACTTCTTCTGTTTAATTTTTAGCTTTTCAAATGCCTCTACTTTTTTTTTTTCTGCCCATGCATTAGACATTACTTCTTTCTTTCTAAGTGATAAAAATTATTTTTGTATATGGAAATCAACAATATTGGCCTTCAAAATTAATGCACCCTAATAATTTTCCTAGTTTCTAAGCCAAAACTTCGTGTAAGAGGCTAGGAGCTGTAAGGGCCAAAAATTCTAGCCAACTACACGGAACTTCTGAGGTTTCAACATGTGTATCAGACATTCCCTGCTTTATATAATTTCCACACTATTCAACTCCCACTGTTACAGAGTTGGTCACAGAGTCAAAACTGATCTTCTCAAGTCTGTTATCCAGGGAGAGACATAGAGGGGAGCGAGATACACCTCCTTCTGAGATAGATATGCACAGTAAAACATATAACTCTCCTTTTATTGACCACAGCACATAAAAACTATGTGAATAAATGTCTTTCAGTTATACAGGGGAAAGGAGAACGATGAATCCCTACCCTTTTTGCTAGACATGTAATAAGGTATTTTGCTGGCATTTACATTACTCCTCCTCAGACCCTCTCTATGCATCCCTCCACACCTCTGTGTAGCACTGTAGTTTATCTGCTTTCAGAAACAGACTAATACTGACAGACTCTCTGTTCTGGCAAAGGAGAATATGGCTGGTTTTGCAGCTGATCCCGTAAAAACTTTCATTAGCAAAGAACAGGTGAGAGTAATCGGAGGTTCTGAATTATAGACTTAGCACTCTCCGGCTGAAGTGGCATTTTACATATGAGCATGCCACATATATAGATTTCACTGCAATAAAGCTCTTTTCTTCTATTGTAGACATACCTCCATTTCCTGAAAGTGCTAAAATGTGTCATCTTTCAAAAGTTCTTGCAAATCAGGATAACAGCACTCTTCAAGCAGCTGCTACTCAGTGCTCCTGTTGGTATTTCTCAATTAAGTGGGAAAAAGTTGTCCGAGTATCAAACAGGGATGTCTAATGGAAAGTCCTGCTAATGCTTGAAAAGCATGAAAACTTTAATACTTTTAGAATCACAGTTTCTGAATCATCTTCCCTCATTTCACTTTCTGTTAATCTGCTATGACATAGAAAAATTACAAAAATAATTTATGCAAGGATAAACTTTGTTTCAGATACCGAGTAGTTTCTTTGCAATTGGAACATATATATTTTTGGAAGAAATAGATACCTTTTTTTCTTACTAAGGAAAATTAAGTAAACAGATCCTGCTGGACTAAATTAGACATCAAATGGAAAGGAATGTGCCTGCAAAGTAATGAACAGCTGAGGTGATGAGCTGCCACGGAAATTGTCTTTCTGTCAAATAACCTCAACCATTGAATAATAAACAGGAGACATTTAAATTTGTATCTCAGTCAATTTTTTATTTTCACAGATAAGAAATAAGGTCTAGATCTGGTCTGGATCCTGAAATTAGGAAATTTTATAATGTTTCATATTGTCTGTTGTTGAAGAGGGGGAAATTACATTAACCTCAAAGCCTGACAGAACTTGTACTCAAGCAAATCAACTTCATAAAAGCAGAGTGAGGTTGTGAAAAATTTCGGTGAATATTTGAAGCTGGAAAAACTAACACACTCATCTTACTGTAAATATAAGTATTGACAGCAAAAGCTAAAGGCTAAATCAGAAACAAAAATTCTACTGACTTTAAAATGTAATTTCTTTCAAGAAACTTGCACACATCCCAAGTTCTTGCGCAAAGAGAAAAAAAGGAGCTGGCTCTAATATTTTTTTTTTAATTCAAAATGTAGATGGATGTCATTGATTTCACCTAAATTTAACAATGTAAACCAGTTGGTGCTGATCCAAGTATACTTTTCTTCCCAGCTCACATCACAATTAAGATGGCAACCTAAGTGGCATTGAATTTCCATATCACCAAAGCCCTTAAAGCCAGTGGCTAAACTTTTCCAGCTGACTTTAAGTGTCTTTTGATATTTACCTAATATTAAGCATACATGTGTTATGTTAGGACAGAAAGAGAAAGCTCTATTAGTTTGTGTTGCTTTAGCAAGATACCAAGGGTTGTGTGATGAAACCTGACCCATTATGTTAGGTGGTATTTCACTCATTTGCTGTTTGAGGCAAAGGGTCTTGCTTCAACAGGTCAGCTGTCAACAGGGGAATTTTGGACAAAATATGGCTTGGGGAAGGTAGCAGTAGCTGGAAATCTCACACTGTGAGGACACTTCTATGTGTGCCAGTGCTATAATTGTCACATTTAGGAATGCAAAGACCACCAAATTGTTCCAACAAATACTTCCACTTAGGTCAATAGAATAACATCATTTGATTCCAGGCAAATGTTTTATTCATGTTTTGCTAACAGTACTGTGAAAGAGATGTATGGAAATGCTAGAGACAAGAGGCAGGTTTTAATGCAAACCTCTGGTGTGAATGAACCATGACAAAGTTTGAGTTTAAATCTGAATTTTGGATTATCTTTAGGAGACTTCAACAGATCAGGAAAAAAAAAAAAAAGTGGAAGTGAAGTTTCTGCAAAGTGGTAGCATTTAAAATTCACTTAACTTTCAAGTTTTAGAGAAATTCTTTATATAATAAAGTGGGTAATACTACTAAACAATGAAAATCATTCAGTGGAGCTAGAATGGGCATCATTAAGGCACCTCCTGTAAATAGCTGTAATACTCTATATTGATCTATCATTCAGTTGTTCTTAGACATTTCCAGATAAGTGATGGGCCTTAACCATCACTGAAGATGCTTTGCTACCTAAATAGTAATAGGATGATCACTAGAAATTATGCACAGGTGGCTTACCCTTATTTACTGCAAATTTCCTTCTCTCTGTCTTAGCAGAAGTGCTTGAAAGTGGCTGAAAGAATGAATGAAAAAGGAAAACCAAAAGGAAGAACTCTGTTGTTCATTTCTTTTCCGTGAAAAATTCTATCTGGGCAAACCCCAGGATTTTCTTTTCAAAACAGAGAAAGTGTTCCTCTTCTTCATCTTGACCATACCTTTCCACAAAGAGTCAGTGGAAGGGGTAGAACAATCTGATTTGTTCTTAGCTTATAAATCATATTCTGTCTTTCAGTACCCATAACTGTGTTATATTTTCTTCTTTTTTTTTTTTTCAATCACTGGAGATGTTCAGTCTTACAAGTGCACTTAACCATTCAAATCTTAAGGCAACATTTCCACAGTCATTAAAAACTAAACCAAGACTTGTCCACACCTGACCTGAATCAGATCTATCACAACACTTTAATTTTGCATAAGCCATGTAGTTATCCACAAGTCATGGTGAAGTGTCATAATGTCGTGCTTATGCAGCACCAGGGTTTGCTACCTGCTTGGGATAGATTTGCTTAGGGCTGACCAGAGCTCAAGTTAAGACATTAGGGCCAGATGTACCTGATCTCTCAGGAAGTCTGCCAGAACATTGGCATTTTTTGTTGCATTTGAACTGTCACAGTAAGATGATGGATCAATACTTCAGATTTTTTAATCTGGTGTTAGGAGTCCTAAAGTCAGACTTAATGTATTGCCAAACCAGTCTCAAGATGAAGTTTATGTCCCTCTGCAAGGCCAGTAAAAGGTCTGCAAAATGTTTGTCTTACTCACCATCTCTAAATAAATCTTAAATGAGACTTCTCTCTTCAGTAAATCTTGAATCGGTCCTTGGTACAGAGAGAAATTTGCTTCCCTGAATGTCCAGAGCACATACGGGGAGGAAAGACAGTCCTGTGAACTGATCAACACAATCCTTGCCCGGACACACGGTGGATAGATGGCATCTATTCAGTCAGGACTATGCTGCAAGGCAGAACATCTATCCATTCGTAGTAACACACAGACTTTGTTCACCACCATGAATACTGGTACTTCCAACCAACCATGCCACTGGCATAGAAGGAAAAGTTCAAAGAAGGAAAATGAAATGCTTCCATTATTTTTGTGGTTCATGTTTGCCGTAGGTGCCTGATGCTTTATTCCCACAGCTCATGGAGGAACTCTTAGACCCTTTAAAATCAGGAAGAATGATTCCACCAAGATCTCCATGCCTGAAATTTCACCTCTTTGAGAAGACTTGAGTCGAGAAACTGGACAATGGTAGGCCCATGTTTGAACCTAACTCTCAGCAGACACCGCAGCACTGCAGAACAATCCTTAATGTGAAAAAGAAAACAGATGGTAAATGAGGTAGAAGTACAGAGAATTAGGAAAACCAGGTCATATCCAAAGAAGAAAAAGGCATGTGGGCAGAGTAACACTGCAGACTTAAAGGACAAGACTTTAAGACAATTCAGTAAAGGATTCCCCAAAGACAGAGAGCAGTCATGCATGAGATGTGATAAGCATTCCAGACATGTGGAGAGTCAACAGTGATCAGAAGAGGGGCAGGAGACCCTGGATGACCTGAAGACACCCATGATATCCTGTGGCTGAGGGAGCTGCTAGTAAATTATTGTCTCCTAATGTTGTTTACTTGCCTACACTAAAAATAAAATGGAATAAGGGAGCAATTTTAAGGACTGCTTAAAAAAATAATGCCAGCTCTTAAGACCATGTAGAAAAAGTACTTACCAATAAAACCTACAATTACTAGAAGCTGAGTTTACTAAAAGAGTAGTTACTGTAATATTTAGTTTGTTTGGCATGTTATGCATCATTAGTTTCACTATTTTCCTCTTTATAGTTAAAATATCTGTTTCCTTTTTTGGTGGTAGATAAAACAAGAATGTAAATTTATTAACAGTCTGAATATTTTGTTTTGCTTTTAGATAACAATGCTATAAGGACTTAAACCAATCAGAACCTATTTGAGGAACTGTATAAAATCTTATTTCAATTGATTACGTCTCTGGAAATTAGTGTGAAATCCTTGTGAAAGGACATTTGATTTCAGTCCTGTGGTGAACTAGATGTGTTTCTGTCATAAGGGAAAAGAAGGATTATGTCAATTTTTTCTGACTTTTAATGAGTAACAGCTTTTCTGGTAATGTTTTGTATTGGTTTCTACATACATAAATTAATTTCATCTCACGTGTGACTTTCCATTCTCGTTAAACAACAATTCACATTAAAAAAATTATTCCAATATGAAATATATGCTTACTTTTCTGTGTGCACACTGAAGATTTCTGCTATATGATAAGGAAAAAGCAAACTAGTGATCATCAAAATATTTTTAGACAAATGTCTTTAGCACACAAGTCGAACTACACAGAAATGAGGTCAATAAATAACCATTTAATTTCAAATAACACCAATTTCACAAACTGATTACAAAAGATAATATTTATAATATTATAAAAACTATTTCAATTTGGGGAATGAATAACAAATTTATTTTTTCAGTTAAACTGAAGTGCCTGGGACAACACTACTTAAAGTCTGTCAGGATAGGATCTGGAGCTCAATCCTCAAAACTGTTAGATGCCAGATAATGGCTTTAGAAATGTCCAACAGAGGAAAAATGGTAGTCAAAGCAAACCATGAACACTTTGCTGGGTGATTGGAATTGCTTTGCTTCTCAAAGGGCAGGAGATGAACTGGAGTCCTACTCTTTACTTGCATTGTTGCCACTTTCATTAGTCTGATGAATTAGACTGCAGCAGCCTCATTGCCGTTATCAGGGTTGAATAAGACTGGTCATGTAGTGGCTAAGCAAACCTTTAAATTTTCCCCTCTCACTTCAGGAATGTCTTCGCTGTTGTTTTCTCTAATTTTCCACATCAACCAAAAGTAGGACAACAGTTTGAGAAGGCTCTTCTAACCACTGTACTGTGAAATCTGTGAGTGAGTTTGTTTGTATGTGCCAAATCCCAGATTAGCATGTGCAAGGATATAATTACCTCTTAACCTGTCTGGTTAAGATGTTTGGTTTTTCATGTAAAAATTTCCAATGTTAAGTTCTGTGAAATTCAGTCAGCCAATAAGATCTGTGATAATTAAAAAGGCTGCATTTGATCATGGTCAACAGAACTTGAAATATGTTGTATGAGGCTGAGAGATGTCTTTGAAATTTCTTTGCTTGTCTATGCTCATTACCTGTTACAGCGTCACTATTCAAAATACATTATTGCTTCCTAGGCAAGGAGTTGAATTCACAGGGGTTTTATATATAATTTGCTATAAAAGTGCTGAAGAGAAAGAAGACAAATGAAAATTTTCCCTCGATCTCGTGAAGACGAATTTTATACCTATTTGACAGCTCACCTTTTATTCTGCCAAGTTCTGTTCAGGAGTTTTGGGCAGCTCTCTTCTCATCTTTCCTGAGACAAATGCAGATTTCAGTCTTGCATTTTAGTGGGTTATTCCTGACTAATTTTTGAGCCAACTGATCTACAGGCTCTGAGCAGCCACTGTTTCAGTCACAAAAGTCCCTTCGCTAGAAGTAGCACTGGCAATTCTGAAGTAGTGTGTCCTTCTCTGTGAACCATGAAGAAACAATGCACAAATGTGAACCATAGACAGGACAATGTGCCACACCAAAGCCCTCTTTAGAAAGAGCTTTGCAGTAGTAGATCAGCCCTGCAACAAATACAGTAAGTCTTCCTCTGCCAGCAGTCTGCATCGGATCCTCTCCATCTGCTCCAAATTCACCACATATTAACTTCCTACCTTTTTTATCTTGAGAGATATCAACTGATACTGTGATCTCCAGACCCACAGAACAGTGAAAGACTTCTTAAAGTAGTTTCACCTGATTACGGATAGGATTTGTTATGTAGAGTTCTTGGTCACTGATATATTTCAGCGGAAGGTCTGATAATACAGTGGAAGAAGCTGTTTACAGAAAAATGGATATATTCAGTTACCTTCATCTTCATCACCTCTATTGATTGATGAATGGGGTTTCTCAGTATCTCTTTAGTTCAGTTTTCTTACTGCAGTCAGAACAAGTTGCTGCCTTCCCTGCTTTTCTGTTGAAGTGACTGAGATGTGCATCACAGCTTATTGACAGGTGACCTAAGGCTCTGACTCCAGATTTGGCTGGTGTGCTTTGCTGTACTTTCCCCCATAATCCACATCTCTGTTAATTCAGCCCAGAGAGCACTACTGCTTTCTTTCCTCCCTCTTCTGCCTTTTTTTTCAGAGGAAAGCAGTGTGTGCCAGTGGACAGTAAACACTCAGAGAACCTTCGCAGTATTGGCTGGGGTGCGTGCTGGGTCAGGGCTGTGGAGATCACTGTGCAGCACACCTCCCCTGCAGTGTTACTGCCAGAGGCATCTCTTCTGGTTCCCATAATTATAAAACATTAGTCGCCTTCATTAAGAGGTCAAATAATGGCATCATCTGATGTTCTGAGAGCAACATCTCACATTCTGCTACTGTAAGATTCCTATAGAAGCATTAGAGATAACTCACTAATAAACACACCTCTTTAATTTGTGTCCCAATGCTCTCTAAGTAAAATGTAAGACAGTGATGCATATATAGGAAGAAGAGCTCACTTAAGCTGACTAAAATCACTGGAGATATCAGCCCTTACAGGCAAACACAGTGCTTGTCAGTTTGCATCAGTTTCTGATATGAAAACACCAGAAATAACACTGATATGCTCTTTCAACAGTCTCAGCTAGATGAGTTTTCAGCATCCCATATATGCCTTGCCATGAGTTTGGACACAGATGAACAAACTTGTTTGTCCTTCCCCTTGCCATTGTCGCATACAATCAAGTCCTTTGAAAATTCATTTGTCAAAAGCAATTCAACTTTGGCTACACATACCAAGGTCTGCCATTCAGGGTTATATGCTGCCTTTAGTTTCTGATTTGTCTAGAGAAAGCTACAGGTATGTTCACCAATTTTTATGTTGCCATTTACATCCCCACACAGACAAGAAGGGATTGATCCAGGTGTAATGCTAGCGGTGCTGGCAGGAGTCTCTGGTCACTGATGGTCTACCAGCAAAAAGCACTTGCAACTGTTCAGAGCAGCCTAAATCTTCCTGTGCTGACAGCTGCATGCACTGGCAACCAGTGCAAACTCAGGAACAAAACCCAATTCTTCAAAAGCTATAGGAGCAAAAGGAGAGAGGGAAAACACATTTCCAGAGTCTCTTAGAACCTTAGAATTGTATATGTTGGGAAAGACCCTTAGGATCATCGAGTCCAGCCATTAACCAAGTACTGCCAAGTCCACCACTAAACCATGTGCCTAAGTGTCACATCTACACATCTTCTAAATACCTCCAGGGATTGTGACTCAACCACTTCCCTGGGCAGCCTGTTCCAATGCATGACAACCCTTTTTGGTGAAAAGTTTTTTCTTAATATTCAGTCTAAACCTCCCTAAAGTGTTTTGAGGCTGCTTCCCCTAATCCTATCACTTGTTTCTTGGAGAAGAGACCAACCCCCACCTGGTTACAACCTCTTTTCAGGCAGTTGTAGAGAGTGATAAGGTCTCCTCTGAATCTCCTTTTCTCCAGGTTAAACAACCCCAGATCCCTCAGCCACTCCTCATATAGACCCTTCACCAGCTTCTTCTAGGTCTTCTTTTCAGCAGACTTCCAGTGGAGCTCTGATAAGGGCTAAGCCTAGCTTTGGGCTGAAAGCAGATCAGGCAGCAAAGTAGTCTCTCACACAGCAGAGAAGTGTAATTTAAGGCAGTTTATGCCAGTCTTGTTGCACTTTGCCTACCTTTTAGAAGGCCTGCTGTCTTCCAGACTTATAATTAAATGTAAATATAAATGAAAACCTCCGGAGTAGCATGTTTTTCTCTCTACTCTTCATCTACAAAAAAATAGTAGATGCTGACTTCAGTTTTCAATACATTTCAGTAATCAGAGCTAAGCAATCCTGAGCAAGTAAAAACAGATGTAACTGGGCCAACATCAGCTATGCCAGGGCACTGTCTTGCCTGGCATCTATGTCTGCACTGTGCATCCCTTCAAATTTCCGGGTTTTCTCCCCACATCTCTATACTGACACTGGGTACTTTCTTTCAGCTTTCCCTGCTCAATTCTCATGGGAAAACAGTCACTAATATAAATCTTACTGTGAAATAGTTGATATATAAATAGACTGAGGATTGTCTTCCATGAAATTTTTATTCAACAAACTGAAATATAAGGCTTTCTTGACACATATAACTCAATGGTTACTTGCTAGCTAAGGATTTGGTGGCTTGGGGATCAGAACTGCTAAATGTCATTGATTATCATTAGTGATGTCATTTGTAATTCTGTTAGAACATAAACTAGATATATACAAATAGTTTTCTTTGTCATATACTCAATGAACGGAATGAGGATTAATTGAGGTTTGTGGAAACAACCTTGAAAATTTAGTGGTCTTTTATACCTTTTAAAGGTCCAAGAAAATGTTATACAAAAGGAAATGTATGACAGTCTGAATTATCAACAGATGCAAGTTCTGAATAAGCAGTATTAGAAGAAAGCAAATACAACTTCTTCATAGTAGCAACCCTTTTCAGTTAATGCTCTACAATGGATTTTTCATTGCCTGATATTCCTTCTCCTTACTCTTTTGGTTAGGCAGTCCCTTTTACTACCACAGTAATTTTGTGAATAATGTCAGATCCCACATTTAACCAGCTTCTCAAATTGTTCTTTAAGAGAGTGTGACTGAGCTTTTCCACCATGGAAAAAGAATAAAAATAAATTACTCATTGTTAGTCTTTGCAGTCCTATTAATGAACTACAGTTAAGGTACTCCGTGACATTAAGAAATGCTCTAAAAAATTCTTTCAAAAAGCAAATGTATCTGGCAGGTAATAAGTTTATAGGAGCACTGCAGGCTGTGCTGTTATGCTGATTTTTCAGTTCATATCTTGACTGTCTGATTTGGCTCATCAGCCTTACTCTGTCCCCTCTAAACAGTCCCCCGGCACTGTTGATTCTGCTCCTGAAAGTGAAGAAGAAATGTGGCAATCAGTCCTGGTTTTCCCAGAAGCCAGTCTGCAAACTTGAAAAAATAAGAAACACCTTTCCATCTACATCAGTTGCCCAGTACTCTGTCTTCAACCCACATGTCTGCTACTGGGTTAGCAACAACAAACATATAGAAACTGGGCTTCTGTGTGTCTCCTCTCTGCAGGATGGAGAATGAAGAGCAAAAAGTGAAATAGTTGTTTTTTCTTTCTTGTACTAGTGTCCTTAGCAAAATCAATAAGTGGTATCTGCAAAAACCTAACCCACATGTATGGAATGGACTCACAGCTTCCATTCCAGGATCTGATGTGCAGTGTTTGGGAAAAGGTGACTGAAAAACATGCTTTTATGCAAGATGAAAAAATTAAAATGTATTCCTTCTTTAAGGATCTTTGCAGCTTGCTTACCTACATGTAGATATTAATTTGTAATGAATTAGATGAGTTCTAAAATTTAATTATTAGCAATGATCTGGGTTTTCCTCATCTTGTCAACGGGATGAAGGAGGAGACGACTGTGATATTTCCATTTGAGACAACAGTGGTATTTTCACAGGCTTAAATGGACAGACAGTCAGACTTCTGATCTAGCTGGTCTTTCCCAGATCTCAGTCCTGTAGTCACAACTGACAATAACCAAATGGTATCTCCTTTGAATTACTTCACTAGATTTGCAAGAGAAAAAAAAAAAAAAAAGTAAGGTATATTATTTCTTTACACTACAAGAATGTTATGAGTAGATCCTACTTGCTTTTTTCTCCTTAATCTCTTACAAGAAGCGGTATTTGTAGCGCCCTGGGAGCCAGAGAACACAGTGGTGCAAACCCGAGCAGAAGCCAATGTTCCAGTGCAGTGCACGGAGTTTGACATCAGCCTGAGTCCGGGCAGGCATTTCCAAGGCGTAAACAATCTCCATGGATGGCATGAGGCCCTGATGTACTTCTCACTTCACACTAGAGATGTGACATCACTGTCAGTGAGTTACTGCATGGGGACAAGTTCATTTGTTCACTATTTTGAAAGTCCACAAACTAAAGTGCCCTGAAGATTTGCCTCCCTCGTTCAGTTTAATAGACAAAATCATGTTGAATAGACATACATTTCAATTTCAAATACACAGAAAATATATTTTTGTTTTCATCACAAATACTATATGCATAGTACATCACTATTCAAGGTACTTCTACTAGGAGAGCATAATTTAGAAAAGCTGTGTTGTTATAACTGGAGGTACAGCAGAACATATTTGATGACACTTCTGATTACTAAAAAAATTCATCACTTTTTGATATTAATTGGATTTACTTTTCATTGTCTTAACTCAGTTTTTTATTTACTTGGAAGAAAAATACATTCTAGATGTAGATTAGTTTCTAATTAAGTATGCCCTTTTTACAGGGAGAATTCTTTTGTACTTTGGGGAACAAAAAAAAATAATAATAAAAAAAGGAAAACAGAAAAAAGTCATACTCAGTCTTCCTTCTCGGTTCCTAGGTGCAAGATAGCCCACGAGGATATTAGAAAAAGCAGCTGCACCCAGTGTGATGGTTTGCAAGCCATCCATGTATCCTGAGACCAGGAGCTGCTGAATGAGTCTGTAATTGTTTAGATTCCAGGTGCCTTTTTCAATTCATTTCACAGGAGTAATTAGGGTAGCCATAATGTTCTCAGGATTCATTTAGAAACACTACAAAGCAAACCACTCAAGATCTAGCATGACTCAGTGTCTGGGAGGTGTCATTCTACCCTTTTGTTCTCTAGACTGAACCTGAGCAGTATGTAGCAGCAGCTGATTCACTCAGTTTAAAAATACAGACATGTTAAGAAAATCTGTTCAAATATTCACTGAATGAAGATTGATTAATTCAAGATGTCTGAATTTAGACACTCTGTTAGCTGTAGTAGCCCTGTAATTAGGATCATACAGGGTCTAATTTGTCTTTGAATAAGTAGGTACTCAAATTTTCCATGAATATGCACATGAAAAAAATTCACAAACTTTTTATTTGTATCTAACAATTTTTGTGTAGCTTTAATACATTCTTTGCTTGCATATTATTTGCAAAATATAAAAAATATGGCACAGAAGTATGAGAAAAGTTTAATGCAAAAATATCGAATGATATTTCCTAACCACCAGGCATATGTTTAAATTGCAGAGACCCTCATCAAATTAGCACTATCAGTAATTAGAGGATATTCCAGTTAATCTAAAAATTATTTTTTTCCCCCTAAATTAATGCAAATATGGCTGGTAGGGTGTATCATATACTGATGCATTCAGAGTTGTAGTTTGCCTCACTTCATGCTCCTTGATGGCTCAAGCCAGGCCATCCATGCAGATTAACTGCCTGGAAATTTATAGAACCCGAGTTTGGAGGCCAGTCAAAAAGATGCAGACAGAGAATGAACAACGAGTATATTCAATGTTATCTGACATCACAAATAATTTTGGAAATTAATGCATCATTGCAAGAGAGATATGAATTAATGCAATGTGTAGGACACATTTTCCAGAAACCCTTTAGAGAAAAATTTGTCTTGAACACAACAAAAATTATTGCAGTACCATGGTAGTGTGTGAAGCCTTTGGAGCCTAACTTGTTGATTTTACTGAAGCATAACTTTACCCCTAAACGTACAGTGCAGAATCATAAAGCCCAGATTTTGGGATCCATGTGGCAAAAGCAGTTTTTTGGACACTCTACCTGAGACATATCAACAATGAAAGCAAAATATTCCACAGACAGTACATGAGAACATGACACACAGAGTATGACAGCCTTAAAAAATAATATCCACATACTGCCCTAATCAGAGCAGTACAAAGAATTCCCATTTTCTGGTATAGAATAGTAATAAGTGAGCTCAATGACTTGTTTTTCTGTCACATATCAGCCACTTGTTAAATCCTACCTTTTCTGTAGCATGTCTACATTTCTTGCCTTTATGAACATACTTGTCTTCCACAATTTGGTGTTAGAGTGATGACAAACTAAGGACATAGACAAGACAAGAAACATAAATACAATCATAGCTTCTGCTATACTAACTTGGAAAATTAAGCTGTCAGGATCAGAAAGAAGTACTTTCTCATGTTCTCTCTGCAAAAAAAATGTTTGTCTTATTTTCTAGCTTCTATCTCTACTTCCAGGCATATTTTTATATATGGTGATTTCTGCTTAAAACATCAGGGTGTTGTTCCTTCTCTTTGAATTGAAAGAGTTCAATATATTTAGTGCTCTCTATCATCAGCTTGGAAAACAAACCATGTAACTACAAACTGTGGGTTGGGTTTAGTTTATCTTCTGTTTCAACATAATGTTGGAGAAGTAACAGAACAAAGTTTCAAATCATTTTAAGAAACAAGAAAAGAGAAAAATATATTGTCTAAAATGCATGTTTACCATTGCACTCTGCTGGTGGAAAATTACCACCTTCACTACAAGGGATAAGAATGAAGCCTTTCTTTTGACAGCCAATTGATGTAATGTCACCAGGGACAGCCTAAAACCAGCAGCATACCGGAATAGTCTTCTAAAAGGAAATGCTATTTAAAAAAAAAAAAAAAAAAAAAAAAAAAGGGAAAAAAAAAAAAAAACCCCCCAAAATTAAAAAAAAAAAAAGNAAAATAAAAAACATCCCCCTAAACTTAAAAGAAAAAAAGGATAGTGGTTTGGGAAAAAAATCTATAATGTTAAATAAAGAGTTGACTTTTAAAGATTAAAAAGGTTAAAACATGTAAAAAGGTCAGTACTTCAAAAATCCGCAGGCAATTATTAAAAATAGAATACCCAAAATAAGCAGCAGTGCCAAAACAAAAGAAAAAAGGCTAAGTCCACCAACAACAGAAAGGTTTTAGAACACTAAGACCTGACTGTACTTTAGTAGTAACAAGAAAATCCTCTGGTTCAAATAAGGAAATGAAACCCCAGGGTAGAAGTCCACTTTAAAAGACAACACTTTAGTGAATAATTTGCACGAACTATTCCTAATGGGACTAAAAAAGTAACTAAAAACATAACCCTACTCAATGTGCTTAAAAAAAGCTGTTTATCTACTGAAAAATTCATAGCAGTCCATATATCTTAAAACCTTAACACCAGCTGCTGCAAAGGCAGAAGAATTTTGAATTGGTTCCTTAAGTACTTGGATGAGAAAGACCTCAACAAAACCTTGGGCACCAGTTGGAGGAACAGACCGACTTCGGGTAGATTTTGAGATTTTTTTTCCACCCTTTTCTTTTGTACTTATCTTTTACTTAAATGCTGCTCTTTCATATATATGTTTTCCAGCTTATAAGATAGAATGTGTCTCTTTGCTTGATAAAGATAAAACTTTCTGTTTGGATTTAAAGCTAGGGTAGTATTTAAAGTGATTTCAGAAGATAGGATAAATTGGAATTGTGTTTTCTATCTCTCGAGAGGAAACATATCTAAATAAGTGCCAGCTACCCAAGATAATTTTAAGAGTCCAAGGAGCTGTGATGATTTGAGTCGGTACAAGGACCTGTTACACCAACATCAAATAAACAAAAACAATTTCTTGTTGGAGCGTGCTCTGATGTTATTTGGAGTAAGGGTATGCAGTGGGAAAAGAAGAGCTCTAAATTAAGCTCACTGAAAAATTTTTGGTATCTGTGAAGGAAAACGGAACAATTTCTTTATTACAATATCCAGGGCTTGATATGTCTCCTAATCAGATTCCTTATACTCTTGTGCTCTGTTTCTTTTCTTTTTTTCCTTCTAGTGAACAAGTTTTACATCGTTTACTGGTGAAGATGACTTCTACTTCTTGGCAACGCTCAGTTTGCAAGGTAAGCAGTCATTAATACCCATAATCAGAAATGTTTGTGTGTCTTATTTCACATTTAAATTTTCTCTGGCTTCAGTTATTCCTAAACCTGCATCCTGCCCCCTTGCTCCCACATGGTACTGTTTGTCCTTCTGATAACACTGGGGTAATATTGAACATTCTCTAAAATGAGTTATCTTCATTCTAATTCCCTGAAATGAAAGAAAGAAATGCTTTTTGTTACGAAGCCCTTAATACTAATTCAAAAAATCCAAAGCAAAAGTGTACACCACCCCCTAGTAATTAAAATAATAGGTTTTCCATTAAGATAGATTGTGCCAATTTGTGTATTTACTTAGAAAAATTTCCTACAGTTTGCAAATAAAGAATTCATTGCACTCCTGCAGTGTGTTCAAGAACAAATATAGATAAATCTTTGACATTCAGTTTAAAGCAAAAAGGGAAACTTGCTGCTGGAGATTACAAATGCCTGTGACTATCATTCTAAATTCAGTATGATATTTACCAGTTTAATTTGTGCATCCTATGGTTTGACTGTAGATGTATATTGTATCATTTCAGACGCTGGAAACATATGCAAGCAGTTAAAGCAAGCAATAGGCTTGCATAGAAGCATAAAACAAGTCTTTCATTTGGAAAGCTAGGTAGCTCATTTCATCAAAATATAAAGCCTGCCTCTCTTTGCATCTTTCAAGAAGTATTTCCATATGCTGCAATTTACCATCATGTCTGGAAAAGTAAAGTAATAAAGCCGTAGTTTGTTCCTTGTTTAAATGGTAGCTGTGATTGTCTCAGCAGGGTGCTGCAAAAGCTGGAGAAAAAATGAAAAATGTCCTTGTAAAGATACGCAGGTAGAGCAAAGTGTTAATTACCAGACGCTAATGGATATTATTCATAATGTATTTTTAGTCTGTTATATATATGAAACAAATGGTCTTTTTATGGCTACAATGGTCAAAACTTAAAAGTTAGTAGATGTCATTTTCAATTACATAATACAGACAATAATTGTAATATCTTGCACGCAGTGATACATTAGCTGCTGATTTTTAATGGCTGGCAGCATACAGTCACAGCTGTCTTCATCATCTGTAAGATGCACCATTTTGAATATGAGCCTCTGAAATCTCTCTGGCAATCCTACAGAGTATAGACGTAGTATATCACAAACCCCAAGTCTTTAAAAAATGTTACTGGGTTTTTTTTTTTTTATTCAAAGTGTAGTAAAAATATGGACCATCAGCAGATGTTCTTTTGGGCTGCGGAGACTTTCCACAAATAGGTCTGAAGCTTATTTTCATTTGGTAATCAATAGTCATGGCAACTAGACAGCAGAGCATACCTTTCTACTTGATCCATCAGCACACAGCAGAGCAGCTGCCCGACCCTGACAAAGGCTCAGGCAAGTACCCCACTCAAAACACCTCAGTGTATGAAGCTGTGCAGTTTTATAATCAGCAGGTGTAAGTTGTTTTATCAGTATTGCTTTATAATATAACAGAGAAACCTGTGAGTTGGTTTGGGTCTTTTTTAATGATGGAATGCTTTCTATAGATGCACTGTCCGCAGCCACTGAATTTAAAAAAAAAAAAAAAGAAAAAAAAAAGAAATCTCAGTAACCAGACTTGAATTACCCAAGCATAAAACCTCAAGGAGGGTAAGATCATACTAAATCTAAAACTATTGATGTAAAAAGCATGCCCTCTAAGCAAAGAACTCTAGTGTATAAGAGTAAACATTATATTCCATGTTTTGTTTTTACACTCATTTTCCCATGTGTTTATTACCATTTTGTTACAATAAAATGAAAAGCCTTGTCATCACCTGTTTTTCTTCCATATACACTGAAAATGGTAACTTACGAAGTGTTAATTTATAAATTAGTGGCAACATCATACTAGTTCTATTGAAAAAGACCATAGACTCAACTGCTGTGATGTTGAACTTGTAATACTTCAGTCAAATAAGACTTGACAGTTCACATGTTTGCAGCAGAACAACGTAGGGATAGGTACAATTTCAGAAGAATTTGTGACAGAAAGCTAGAACTCTATTTCACTTATGAAGACCGTAAAATGCCTTCTCAAATGGGTTAGATGTTTTGTTTTTTCTTCCTTCTTCACTTCAGAGAAAGTTTCAGGGAGAACGTATGAGCAAACTATCTCCCTGGTACGCAGAGAGATAACATGTTTGCAGACATGTACAAGGCCTCCTGGTGGCAGAGAGGGTGGGGGAGGAGAGAAAGAAGATACAAAAAGCCTTGGAGAAGGTGAGGCTTTGCATTTTTCCTTTGGGGGTCTGGTGTGTGCAGCATCCTTGAGAAGTGGTCCTTGCACCTAAAATAAACTTTTTTTTTAACCCTTTAGCCTTGACACTCTTGGGAAGAATACCTGTGTATGTTTGACCTTACAGTAACATAGTTTTCAAGAAGTGACATAGAAAAGTGTTGATGAGGGGATATTCAGATGAATTTTTGAAGCTGCAGCATTAAATCTCTAAGTCTACTGGTATTGAAGGCATAACCAAGGTCCAGGGTGAAGTGCATTTTCCCTCAAAACAGACTGCCCAGAAATCATTTCCTAAAGGAACAAGGATTGCAGGGGTTTTTGTTGTTGTTTTGTTGTTTGGGGGGGG
>VXAY01004465.1:0-28810 GCA_013399855.1 Oxyruncus cristatus
GGTCGGGCTCTGCTCCCAGGTAAAAAATGACAGGACAAGCGGAAACGGCCTCAAGCTGTGGCAGGGGAGGTTTAGGTTGGACATCAGGAGGAATTTCTTCACGGAAAGGGCAATTAAACATTGGAACAGGTGGTGGAGTCACCATCCCTGGAGGCTTTTAAGGTGAGACTGGACACAGCACTCAGTGCTGTGATCAGTGATGTGATCTGGTGATGTTTGGTCAAAGGTTGGACTGGATGATCTCAGAGAGTTTTTCCAGCCTAATCGATCCTGTGATCCTATTACTGGCACTAGAAGGCTGGCATGCCACAGCAGGGGCAGCTTTTGCTCTACAGCAGTCACTCTGGTCCCGGCTGAAGGCAGCAGCAGCACTTCAGTGCCCCAAGCCAGCCCCAAAATGAGCGGGAATCACATTTAACAGGGAAAAGCCAGAGTGTGGTGTCCCCAGGAGACAGCTTAGAGCCACCACCTGGCCTCTGTGCCCAGGGGATGGAGAATAAATGCCATATATGCCAGTCAGTACTGCCCCGGAAGGAGCTGATGGTCACTCAGCACTTAAACCCTTTCTGTCTTATCTCTGATAGCTGGGCACAATGCCAGCCTTCCCCCAGGTTATCTCCGCTGACTACCAGGGGGGGTTCACAGCTGGCGGCCTGGGGAAGGCCAGGCTGAAGGTTAGAAAATATCTGGGGGTTCCTAAAACAAGATGTGCAATACAGGACACCCTGGGAGGCTGTGGGCTCCATGCCCTTGGGAATCTGCAGGCAAGGGGAGGCAAAATGGTGGTTGACCTGATCTAATGCTGGTCACAGTCAGGCTTCGAGGGACCAGCTGGGCTGGAGACCTCCAGGAGTTTCCTCTCCCTTAAAATCATAGGATGGTTTGGGTTGGAAGGGGCCTTGAAGACCATCTCATTCCAGCCCCCTGCCATGGGCAGGGACACCTGGCACTATCAAGTTGCTCCAAGCCCTGTCCAACCTGGCCTTGGACACTTCCAGGGATGGGGCAGCCACAGCTTCTCTGGGCAACCTGTGCCAGGGCCTCATCACCGTCACAGGGAAGAATTTCTTCCCAATATCCAATCTAAACCAGCTCTCTGTCAGTTTGAAGCCATTCCCCATGCGCTGTCACTACATATCCTTGTGAAAAGTCCCTCTCCAGCCCTGTCAGTGATGCTGTGGGTGCAGCCACGATGCAAACCAATCTGCCCCAAGTGTTTTCCCGATGGCACGGTTGGAGTCAGGATTGTATTTTCCTGCGCGTGTAAACCTGAGGGGNCAATGCACGATTATTCCTGACGTCCGCGGCCGCTTGGCCGGGCGCCCGCGCCCGTAGCCCTCACGCAGGTGCCTCCGAGGGCCGAGCAGCCCCGGCCGGGCGGTCCCGCCTACGCGCCGCCCCACAGCGCCCGCCCCGTCCCGCCCCAGCCCTGCTCGGCTCCGAGGCCCTTTGCCAGCCTCGTCCCCCGCCGTGCCCCGCTCCGTCCGCAGCGCCATGCGGGTCTGCCCCGGCCCCGCGCTGCTGCTCCTGCTGCTGCTGGCGGTGCTGCGCCATGGCGGCGCCTCAGGTGAGGGCGGCGAGAGGCGCGGGGGGCGGCGGGGCGGCCGGGCTGTGGCCGCCATTAAGCGGCCGCAGGAGCCCCGGCTGGCACCGGGAGCGGGGAGGTTGTTCCCGGCTTAATGCCCAGCGGGATGGAGGGGAAAGGGATGGATGCGACTGCAGAGCCTTTTGGGGGTGTCCCAGGCGGTGGTGGGGCGACCTGCCGCTGTCCGGAGGGATCAGCGCTGCCTGCGGAGCTGGGGAAGCGCAGCGGGTATTCCTGGTTATCTTCATCTTCCGCGGGGAAAGTGAGAACCAACCCCTCCCTTTCTCCCCCCCGCCTTTTTATTTTTACAGCTTAATTGCTGTGAGCGCCATCATTTTCACTCTCAGTGGATAAAAAGGAATAATTTTAGCGGCGCCGTTGCAGGGATGCGGTGCAGGTGACGGGTCTGGCGCAGGGCTGTGTCCCTCCCGCAGGAGCAAGGTGGTATTCACCGCCCGTGAATGTGAGCGCGTAAGGGGACAAGCTTAGAAGGGTTTGGGCTTCGTTGTTTGTTGGTTTGGTTTTGACCACGTACAGGTGGCCGTGAGTTCCCACCACCCAGTGAACGGTGGGTTGTGAACCAGTGTCACTGTGAAACATAAGGAAATGAGCGAGACCTCCTACGATTTGCAGCTTGGTTCCTAAAGTCACTTGTTGTCTGAGCTGATGTAAATCTGATTTTATTTGGCATGGGCTTCTTTTTTCTTTCTTTTTTCTCTTTTTTTTTTTTCTTTTTTTTTGGTAATGTCCCTGCATTTCTGCTTGTGACTAAAATAGGAGTCCACAGTTAAGTGCACAATAATTATTGTCTGGGAAGACTTAACAGTTGCTTACTTATTTCTGGTTAGACTGTTATCTGTTCAAATAAAGGAAAAACTAAACAGTTTCCTCTCAGATAATTCAGAGATAAGCAGGCAGTCCCTCACATTAGGGCTGATATAAACCTCCTCCTCTTAGTTTTGCTTTACATTTCAACTTGCTTCTAATCATAGAATGGTGTGGCACCTTAAAGATCATCTGATTCCAACCCCCTCCCATTGGCAGGGACACTTCCAGGTAGGTCAGTGCCCCATCCAACCTGGCCTTGAATGAATGAAGCTTAATTGTGCCACAGGAGACTCTTGGGATACTTTGTAAAGCTTCAGGACAGGGTTTGGAACCATTCCCAGGTGTGGAAGGCTTCTCTCTGCCCCGCTCCCTCCCTGAGATCTCATCCCAAAATCTTAGTTGAGAGCTAAGGATTCCTTGCTTCTTGCAGGCCTTAAAAGCAGGTGTGAGAATGAAGGCTCAGGGTTCTTAGACCTTAGTATTTATATTAAAAGATGCTGACAAACACTCTGTCTCCTGCACTTCATTGAAAATGGGTCATGTGTTGAGTAATTTTTTTACAGTACGTAAAATGCAAAACAACTGTGGGACTAAATGAACTGCTTTGCCTTAAAGGAGCCTGTTGCTGTATTGCCTTGCAGGATCGAGGGTGGAGGGGGCAAGCATTTTCCCTCGTGGAAAGCTAATAAGCTGTGTAATTTGCGTGCCAATGTTTAACTGATCGTTAGGCCCTTGAAACAAGGACACTTTGTTTAATGGTTCACTGATTCGAAATTGTCTTGTGGTTATTCAGTTATGGACACCCGGTCTGCAGGGATGGGCTCTCTTAATGCTAGAAGATGCGGCTTCATTCGAAAAGTGCTGATAAGTTAAAATCTGGGCAGGACGGCCTGTGTTACCTCTCCGGGGTTCTGATGGGCTGCAGCCCTTCAAGCTTAGTGTTTGTGCAGAAATGTTGGATATATCCTGTTTGTTACCTTCCAGGGAGCTCCACCTCCTCACTACATCCGAACTGGGTTGTTTAGTGTGGGAAAAACTGAAGTGAATTCTCAGGACCGAGCAGTGCTCTTTTCTGTGAAGGGAGCTTATCTGGGTGGAACTTGTTTGTGCTGGCTGTTTAGTCTGGGCAGAGACAGTATTTTAAAATAAGAGGTTCACACAAAGCTCTGCCCTCACTTTTCAGGCCGTGAAGAGCTCCAGCGTGGTGAACGGAATAGTCTTCTGGGCTGGGAATGGTGCAGATGGTGACAAGCCACACTGTGGCATCATCGGCTTTAAACATCAAACTGCTCGAAGCCCGAGTCTCAGTACACATGCAATTAAAGTTCAGGTGTTTTCCTAAGTCTTCTTGCTTCTTTTGGGGATAGGGTGGGTGCTGTCTTTTTTTGGGGAGTTCACTGGTGTAGGAAGACAAGAGAGCTTGTAGCAGGACTGTCCTGTGCATCCCTGCGTGCATGGCCCTGCAGGTGTGATAGGATGTGGCTCCCGGCTTTGTTCTGTTAAGTAACTGTATGCTGATGTTTTCTTTACTCAAACTGGTTTCCAGTCTGAGCTTGCACCTCATCTTCATTAAATATCTCCATGTGACTACCTGCTGATGCACTCCCTACACTGGGACGTGCTCCTTACCTCTCCCAGCTCACTTAAAGAAGGTTATTCTGCATATCCACTGCCAGGTGGTTTTCAGGGTAGGAATGTGCCTTCCCTGACTGCAGAGAACCTCTTTGTCTGAGGGGAGTGTAGTGTTTGAGTGTGGCTCTGTAGGTAAAGAGTGTCCCTGTGTGGGCAGCAGTGGCATTTCTTCAGTTGTGTTTCTTCTCCAGAACCTGTGTGTGTGGGTAACACTTGCTGCTGGTGGGGAATGGCACTTGGCTGTTGGAGCTGGGAATGTGGTTTACTCAAAGCGTGGAAGGAACTGAGAGCCTGGCACTGAATCAGCACGATGGAAATGGTTCCAGCTGGGTGTTGCCTGTTGGGGAAAGTTTGTGTCACAGGGATAGCAAATGCTGAGCCTCTGGAGTTAGGAATAAGGGCTTTTGATCTCAGAAGAGCCTGAGAGGTTCAATTTCTTTGCCGTCTGTACTGGTTTTGTCCTTCTTGTGACAGAAATCTACAATGTGGAGTGACAGCAGCCTGTTTGCCTGTGTCCATCAGCTCCATCTGCCGGACCGTCCGTGCCCCAGTTCCATCCTGGCACTGCTGTAAGGAGTAGTCCTTACTCAGTGCTCCATCTGGGCTCAGTGTCAGTAACTCTGACTTCCTCTGGGTGTGTGTTCACCTGATAAGCTCAGTGACACTGGGGGTTCCCCTCTCGTGTCTCACCCAAAGCTGCTCCAACCGTTACAGGTCTCCCTAAAGGCGAGGAAGGAGGAGCAGCCTGGCGTCTTGGAGTGCTTCCAGACCTTCGCTGTTGGAAGCAAGAAAAAAAGTTGGGATGCCTGGATTTTGCTCCTGGTTCTGTTGCTGACTTGATGGGCCAAGTGCATCCGTGTGTGGTGGTGTTATCTGTGCTGCTGGTCCTGTTTGCTGGGCTACCTCCAGGGGGATCCAGCTTGCCCAGAGGAGAAGGCTGGATGCAAAATACTTGTCTGATGGCTGGAGCTGTTCCTGCTCTTCACCCTGAATCCCTGCTCTTCTGCCCAGACTTTGGGATGAAATGTGTGTCACATGCACAGCTCCAGGAGCAGTTATGCAAACAGTAAAGCAATGTAGAGCACCATACCCTAATTAACACGCTAATTAAACTTGAGAGAGTGCCCTGCCACTCAGAGTCTCATGATCACATTGGAGCAGTGGCTGCATGTGTTGCTGACGAATCTGCCCTTGTTTATTATGCAGGGGCCTCTGGGTATGAACACGGAGTGGAGGTGAGGAACAAGGCAGAGCAGTGCAGCTCTCTGCCCTTGATGTAGATCACAGGGAGGATGTGTATGGTTTCAGCTTTGTTCTCCTTGAAGGACATCTAAGCATGAACATCTTGCGGTTCAGGAAACTGCTGAAGTTCTGAGAGATCAAAGAAAGATGTTTTCCCTGCTTTCTGAGCTTTCACTTCAAATTTCTGAGTGCGTAGATGTATAGTGCGTGCCTTGTGAGTGCTTTTCTTTAGCAGTCACGCTGCTGGTTGCCCTTCTGGTAGGACTTGAGCTGATGGGGAAAGAGATCTGGTGGAGGGGGAAGGTATCTGAATGCTGAGAATCAGGGAGTGAAGAATGCACAAAGCTCTATTCGTAGCTTTAATTTTACATTAATTACTGTTTGAAAACCTGACATAAAAGTGTTTTCTACCTTAACACAACTGCAGATGATGGAACAGAAGAACAGAGGTTTTTTTGCCTCTCAGATGGTTCATGATCCCCATATTTCAGCTGGGGTTTTTTCGGTGATGCAGCACTGGTATGAACTGAATTTTGGGCGCGAGCACGTAACGGTTGAAGTTTCTTTCTTCGCTGTGAGATGAGGGTTGGAGCTCCCCTCTGACATATCAGGAGGCCAAGAAGCTGACCAAGGATGCTGAGCCCCAACCAAAGAGAGCCTTGTGGATTCTGTGTGGCTCCATTTCTTTCCTCCCTTGGCATCCCCTGTCCCTCCATGGCCCAGCACGGGGAGAAGCCAGGCTTGCTTGCAGGACTTGAAGGACAAGCCAAAGCTGGTTCTCAGAGGTCTTCTATGCTGGGTCATGTGGTTCTCTTCAAGTTAAAATGGCAGTGGCTCACGGGGTTGTGCTCATCGTAAGGAGAAATGGTCTGGGGTGCATCTAGGAAAAATTAGTCGGATTTTGAGATGCAGAAATCAGGCTCCAACAATCCTAATGGTGACAGATAGTTGGGAGCAAAGAAGTTGTGAAATAGCAGAAGGTGGGTAAGGGTGCATCTTTGAGCTACAGCTTTGACTCTGAGTTCTGGAAGTGGACTCCAATTCCCATGGGCTGCGGGGAATTCACCAGGAGGTCTAAGGGATATTGTGCAAGTTTGCTGGCTAATATGGAATATGGACACGCTTACTTGCATTTCCCAAAGATCGGTCCTCAGTACCCTCCCTTGTTGTCTCTTTGGAGTGTTACTGGCTGGTTGGGTGCAGCTGGTGAGCTCAGTATCAAATCCTGAGCTCCTGGCAGGAATGTCCATGTGTTTAGGTGAGGCCTTTAGGGCAGGTTCCCTGGCTGTGCCTGTTCCTGTAGGTGCATCCCTGTGCATCCCAGAAACCTCGGGACAGCTCAAAGGGCGAGAGGAGCACAAAGCAACATCCTGCTCTGCTCCCAGCTGACTAATATTGGGCTGCTGGAAACTTCCAGGCTTCCCTCTGGACAAAAAAAAAGACAACCAAGTGTCTTCCTTTTTTTGTAAAGCAGGTCTTCTTGAGCTCTCCTTGGGAAAATTTAGGAATGTGCTCCTTAACCAGACCAGTCCAGTGGAAGCTGTGATCAGGAATATCGGCAGCAACGTGACCGTTGTTGTTTTTCAAGTGCATGCCCAGCAGAGTGATGTGGTGATATCCTTTGATAAGGTAAGAGTGGCTCTTCTGCTCCTAAGTGCTGCTTTTCCTTCCACAAAGGACTTGGCTCTGATACCTGTAGGACTGTTGAGCTGAAGCTGTGTAAATAATGTGAGTATTTTACCTGTGTAGCTCTTGGACAGTGTTGCTGTAGCTTCAGAAATCCTTCCTTGTACTCACATGTCATAGCTGCTGTTTTGAAGGACTGAATGATAAAGGAATTTCAGAGCTGGCTTGAAAATGGTTTTCAAAGCTCTTTGTTTGGTGAAAGTGGTGCTTTTTACATGTGACTTCTGACTACTTTCCGTCAGCTGATCAGATTAAAACCAGATCCATTCGAGTGTTTGACAGATGCCTTGGACATGATCACTTGGGGACGTTGAGTTGTCTGCTCGTTGTGTGGCTTGGATCTGGCCACTGCAGATGTGATGTCTTCCTAACTCAGCTCCTTGTCCTGGATCTAATTCTCCTTTGGCACATGGAGAAGTTCCTCCACCATGCTCCAGTGAAGGCTGCTATGTCCAGACAAGAATAAAAGCATTCCTGCTGCATCCCAGCAGTGATGGGACAGACTGAGGCTGATCTAAAATACTGATTTTGTTGTTGTTGTGGTGCTGTGAGGCTCTGGCTGGTGTTTGAACAGTGAGCATTCACTGAGCTGAAGGTGGTAGAAGGAGATCTGACAGATGCTATCCTGTTTCCCTCTCTTCCACATGAGAAGGTACTGAGTGCCAAGAAGCATCCTGGGAAGCTTAAAAGATGAACAACCTGTAGCACAAGTCCCCCAGCTCAGCCATCTTTGTACTGTTGGAAGGGCCAGGATCACAGGGCTGAGGCGTTACTGGGACCCCTGCTCAGTCTTTGCTTGCCTCTGGCAGAACATTCTGCTGCCAGTTCAGATCCACAGGCCAGGGGCAGTGATGCGTAAATACGGCTCTACTGCTTTTAGGGTCGGCCTGCCTCTAGAAACATGAAGTTGAGCCAGACCTTGGAGTCTGCCAGGTCCAAAGTGCATCCTTACAGCGTTGCCTCAGGTAGCTGTGGCTGCCTTGGACAAAAGCAAACTTTCCATGCTGGAAAACAGATTTGCCTGTAGGTCAGTTGGTTGTTCCAGCCACATGAGTGGTGACTTTGCCATTGCTGCCTGATCTCTCCTGCAGAGCCCTGCTTCTGGAAGGGATGGGGGCAGTAGCTGACCGGCCCCCGAACACACCTGCATGGCTGGTGTTAAGCCAGTCATCTCCATTCTGGTGGAGATGGTGAGGTGCTGCTGTACATTGGTTCCCAGAATGCTTCCTTGGTGCCATCTCACGTTTTGTGAGGGATATTTACACCCTTTACACTTCTGCTCGATCCATAGCCAGACTTTACCCAGGTGGAGCCTCGTCTGTGGCAGCTGGCACTGACACGTGCCTGGCAGGTCTGTGGCAGGAACGGACTCCTGTCATACATCAAACTGTGGCAGAGATCCTCTCCAGGAGAACTGCTTGTTTCTGTAATTCCTTTCTGCCCAGACTCCGTCCGCGAACAGCTCGGGAGTTGGAGTGGACCGAGGGCTGGTGTCCATCCTCCGGCCTCAGCAGACCGTGTGCACGTGGTACCTGCGGGCACTGGATGCTGGGCAGGTGCTCAGCACGGCCATCTCCATCCCCTACATGGAGAAAGGTATGTTCTCCCTCCCTGGGGAGGGATGCTGGCCTTTCAGAGGTGATAGTCTTCCATGGTGGAAATTTGATGGAGATGCCAGAAGTTCTTTTGAAATGGGCTGGTGAGCTGTGAGTTGTGGGTAGGATGGTCTGTGGTTTTGCCATGACTGCAGCCTTAGAGTAAAAAACTGCTGTGCATGTCTTGGAATCACAGGTTAGTTTGGGTGGGAAGGGACCCTAAAGCTCATCTCATTCCAATCCCCCTATCATGGGCAGGGACACCTTCCACTAGCCCAGGTTGCTCAGAGCTTCATCCAACCTGGCCTGGAACACTTCCAGGGATGGGGCAGCCACAGCTTCTCTGGGCAACCTGTGCCAGGGCCTCCCCACCCTCACAGGGAAGAATTTCTTCCCAATATCCAATCTAAACCTGCTCTCTGTCAGTTTGAAGCCATTGCCCCTTGTCCTGTCACTCCAGGCCCTTGGAAACAGTCCCTGTCCAGCTTTATTGTAGGCTCCCTTTCCTTCTCCAGGCTGAACAACTCCCTCTCTCAGCCTGTCTTCGCAGCAGAGGTGCTGCAGGGCCAGAACCTGCCCATTTTCTGTGCCTGCAAGTGTTTAACTACAGTTACCTTGTCTGTGTTCTAGATCCCATTCCTGGAGGCTGCAATCTAGAGTTTGACTTGGAAGTGGATCCAAATCTTTACCTGGACTATACATTGGTTGATATACACATCAAGTTTGCCCCTGCAAACTTGGGATATAGCAGGTGTGTGGAAGAACTTGAGAGTGCTCAGCAAGACCCTTTGTGCTGTATTTGGCCAAGGTTCTGCCCAGACGGCTGAACCATCCAGGAGTCTTGTTTGCTGCAACAAATGTGCATGGGGAAAGGGAGGAGGGGGAGAGGTTGGACATGAGAGAGATAAAAGTTGAGAGTTGCATCTTGTAGGAGAGGTGGTGTAACTTTAGAAGTGTAAGCAGCCAGCCAATACTGGACCTTCCCGTTCCTCATAACGACTGAGGAGCAATTGTGGGTCACAGGCAGTTTTATTTCTTTAGTGGGACTGAAGTGTGATAAGGACCCAGAGGTTTGTTTAACTTGAGACTTCCAAGTTCAAAGCCGTTCCTTCCCGAATGCTGCCTGGGATCGTGGCAGGGCCTGTGCCTGATGTGCCTGTGTTTGCAGGGGAGCAAACCCCCCGTCCTGTGACTCGGGGACGGGGCAGAGCTCGCGGTGGCGGCTGCGCTACGATGTCTATCAGTACTTCCTGCCCGAGAACGACCTGTCTGAGATGGTGCTCGTGAGCCACATCAGGAAGATGTCTGAGGTGCAGAGTATCAAAGCCAACGGCATTAAGGTCAGTCTGAGGCACTGCTGTGCCAGGCACGTGGCAGCGGTGCTGTCTTAAATGCCACACAAATATTCCTTACTTTTCCAGGTGCTCACTCTGACCACTGATGACAAGACCAACATCTACTTTTCTTCGCTTCCCGGGCAAGGCGTGATCTACAATGTCATAGTGTGGGATCCCCTTTGGAACACTTCTGCTGCCTACATCCCTGTGCACACGTACGCCTGCAGCTTTGCTGACCTGGTGGATAACTGCTCTTCCCTCAGTAAGTTGGGATTTGTACATCCCTGCCAGATCCTCTGGAGCTTCTTGTGCTCCAACACGTAGATACAAACTTACATGTTTATGTCATGGTGCTTGGAGATTCCACTGCGTGTATTTTGTTACTTTAGGATCAGTTTGCTCCTTGATGGAGGAGAAATTCTAGAGTGATAAAGTAAGGCTGAGAACAATTAGCAATTGAAGGTTTAACTTAATGGAGGTTTAATATGTGGATTGCAAGTGTTATAACTTGCTACTCTGTAGTGCCACTCCAGCCTTTACCATTTCAGGGTCCAGCCTGAGTTTTCTAACTGGTGCTGACGGGAATCAGTAACCTGCAAGTGTTTTGAAAGATGAGAGTCACACAAAATAAGCATAAAGGTAATGTCACCCATAGTGGAATGGCTACGGAGTATAAAATGATGGAATTTGAGCAGAAACAGAGCAGAGCTGCCACTCCCATTATGATTGCAGAAGGGACACAAAAATTGGGAGAATTTGGTTCATAAAGTAAGATTTATTCTAATAATTTTTTTCTTATACTGTAACACAAGTAATTGTTGTCAGTTCCATTAGACAAATTACCAAGGCTAAACCTCTCTTCCCTAACCCAGACCATGTGGAAAATGTGGTTTCCTTCTTCAAACAGCTTAGAATACTAGTAGGGTTTTTGCCTGGAAGACAGAGGTGAGCCCTGCTGGGATGCTCATGATCCTTTTCGTGGCATGGGAAATCTCTCTGAGGGAGATGATGGGGAAGGCTGCAGTGCAGAAGGCAGTAGCTGCTGCCTGGGCACTAATCCCCTAGCACTGATTTTTATAGATGATTGAATGTTGGGGTTTTTTTTTCCAAAAGCTGAGCAGAGAATTTTCAGACAAAGCTGTATCTGTGTTATAACCAAATTACAGCCACTTAACTGATCGTTACAGAAACTTCAGTGCTTGAATAAGGATTTCTTAATCAGTCTGGAACTACTCCAGTTGTTGGCACTACTGGGTGCAATGCTGTAGTAACCCTTCCTCTCTCCTTGCAGGTAAACTCTCTACCAAAGTGTTCTTCACTGCCTTTGCTGTTCTTGGTCTTTTCACCTGCTTTTTTGGGCACAGATTCTGGAAAACAGGTACTGACCGTTTGCTTTTCCTCATCTCATAAGTCTGGTTGGAATTTCAGGAATATAATTTGTAACTTAGAATGGTGGTGTCACTGCCAAGGTTCACTCGGTGGTGATTCCGTGCCAGTTAGGTCCACTGTTTGATTTTTCTAGGATCTGTGCAGAGTAAGATGGTATAGAAAGAACAGAAACGTAGAACTAGGGTGCGTGCTGGGCAATATAGATACAAATATGTCATTTTTCACTATGTGAAGTGCTTGAGGACACCCCTTTCCAGAAAAAAAAGGCACTAAATACTTATTCCTTCCTCTCCAGACTTGTTCTTCATGGGCTTCATAGTCTCAGCATTCCTCTTCTTTGTGTTCATCACAAGGGTCACTGGCCTTGGTTATGATGGTGAGTAGATGTGTCAGGACACCCCAGGCTCTTCCCAAAGGCTTGTTGTTATGAATCCCTCAGGTAAAAGCTCGTTTTTATTAGGAAGGATGGGAGGGTGATACCCCAGTGCTTGAGCTGAGCTCTGATAGCCACAAAAGCTGAATATGCAGCAGAGTAAGTGCTTTGCTTCCAGGACCAAAGTGATGCAGAGTTACAAGCTGCGACTCTAAAACACAAATTTTATTTAGCCAAGGAAGATACCGAGTTTTGGAACAGATTTCCTCCTACCTCTTTCACAATGGGTGGACCTGTGTTTCAGATCAAGCACAGATTTCAGCTGTAAAATGGAAGTAGAAGGTCTGCACTCACTCTGGTAGCAAGAATTAGTTATTTTTTAGTTATTTTATATTTATTTTTTGATACATGTTGCAGAAAGCCAAACAAGGGTGTAAGTAAAGCTGCTGAAGGTGTTACTGCAGTAACTGAAGTTCTCAGAGTGTGGGAATTCCCTCTTTTCTCTCCCAGTGCGTCTCATTTTGACGGCAGTGGCTGGAATTGTTGGGGGGCTGCTCCTGGCTGGGAGCTGGTGGAGATTTGGCTCCGTCCTGCTCTGCATGTTTGTTGTTGGAGTCGTGCTGGGATTTCTCTTTTCATCCACGCTCTTCTTCACTCCTCTAGGTAAGCACTGAAATACTGATGTCATCAGGGCCTTTAAAAAGACTTTGTTAAGAGACACAAAAGCCAGAAGAATTTGTTGCTTTGTGTTGTTGTGCTGATGGCCCTTGCACCGTACTCTGGAGTAAAACCTACGTAGATGCAGGTTTTTAGCTTAGAAACCCATGTAGGACACTAAAAGGCTTCTTGTTGGGCAGCGGTTCCCTGGTACTTTCTTACCACTTGAGTAACATGGACCTCTTCAAAAATCTTTGTTTCAGGATCTGCTGTCCCAACCCAGAGTACAGGGCCTGTGCTCAGCTGGGACAGCCTAACTGTTCTTGTTCTTGTCTCACTGTTCCAGTCCATATTAAGCAGTCAGCATTTGAACTCAAAAGCTGAGCTTTCCGACAAGGCATTGTTGAAACTCCAGCTCTTTCTGAATGTGCAGAATTTTGGGGTAAGAAAGCTCACCCCCAAGCACCTGCAATAAAGGAAATGTTTCCCTAACTGGTAAATGTGGTGTCTTTGCAGGAGACTACAGGGTGTTCCGTGATGATGTGGTGTTCTGGGTGACCTTCACGTCTGTGGCCTTGATTGTTCCAGTGCTTTTTGTTGGCTGCCCGAGAATTGTGAGTACTCTGTGCTCTCACCTGAGGAGGAGAGAGGGAGGAGGGGGGGGTCAGACTGTGTCATCCTGGGGAATATGTGTTGGAAACTAAACAGCTTCATGGAGCTCAGCACGGGACCAGCTCCAAGGCCGTTCCTGTTCAGCCCCACTTGTGCCAAATGGTCCATCAGCCAAGGAATGGCTCCTTGTAATGTTGTCCACAGCACCCCCCAGCACCTCATTGGCTGCTCACACCTCTCCAGCCATCCTGGTGAGACAGGTCTCACCAGGATGGCTGGAGAGGTGTGAGCAGCCAATTCCTCATAGAAGAACTGATAAAAAAATACAAAGTACTTGCCCAGAGAAGCTGTGGCTGCCCCATCCCTGGAAGTGTCCAAGGCCAGGTTGGATGGGGCTCTGAGCAACCTGGTCCAGTGGAAGGTGTCCCTGCCCATGGCAGGGGGTTGGAACTGGATGGGCTTTAAGGTCCCTTCCATCACAAACCATCCTGTGATTCCATGGTTCAACTGTCTTAAGGAGGTAGGGAATAAAGAGCTTTTCTCAGTCTCCTAAAGCTGTGGTTTGTCTCCCCTCCAGCTGAACATCCTGGCCTCTGGAATAGTGGGCTCTTACACAGTGGTCCTGGCTATTGCTTGTTACGTCTACACAAGCCTTGCCTACATCACCTTGGACCTGCTCCGAAGGGTCCTCAACGATTACTTCAACAGGGCTTACACCAACGTGCCTTTCCAAAGGAACGGTGAGTCCTCCCGGGTCTCCTCTTTCTAAAGAGCAATCACGGCCTTTGCTTCTGTTGTGAACAGGGAGTGAGGGCAGGAAGGGCTGGAAGGAGAACATGTGGGGATGCGGAGACAAGACTTCCTTTCTACCTCTGAACTTGTTCAGTGTTTGTGCGTGGGAAAGGAAGGAACGTTCTGCTCTGGTGCAGGAATCTGCTTTCTTCTTTTCCAGACCTGATTATCCTGTCAGTGTGGGCAATGCTGGCCCTCAGCGGGGTGACTGTGCAGCTGCGCCGGGAGAGGAGTGAGGTGCCCTTCCCGCCACACCCCTATCTCACCTGGAAGCGGGAAAGGGAGCGTAGGAGCACCAATGTCCTGGACCCCAGCCATCACATCCCTCCCCTGAGAGAGAGGATCCACAACAAGCTGCTGCACATCAAAGAGTTCTTTCAGAAAGACCAGCCGGCCGGGGAGAGAACTCCACTGCTTCTGTAACGTGCCACATAACTGGTGGGAACGGAGAGGAAGGACCTTGGAATGGCAAGATGATTCCCAGCAAACCAGGCAGTGGTTCAGGGTTTACCACTGCTCCCTTGTCCTGCTGATTGAGAGGTTTGCCCCGCGGGAGCAGTTCCTGTCAGTACACACCACGTGCCGTCTGTGGCTCCGCTGTAACGTGCTCGTGTCCAGCTGCAGGGCCTTGTCCTCGGGGTTCATCTCGGGGTGGTCTGGGTTGCTCTCCGGGTGTGGGAGGTGTCAAACAGCGCTTGGAAAGCAACCTGGACCATCCTGGCTGTGCCCTCGTGTGTGGGAGTCGCTGCTGAGGTACTGCCTGGGTCACTCCCGAGTGTGTCCAGCTGCCGGGGCGGAGACAAGGACATACCCAGGAGTTCCAGCGGGAGCTGCAGCGTCACCTCGTACAGGGACAGACTGTGTGGCTGCAGGCACAGCCGTTCCCAGCAGTGTTCCTGAGCCTTGCAGGCTGGACCAAGAGACTTGAGTTTAAACTGCACTGAATGAACTGTTGTCCGTGTGCACTCGGGGGCTCGGGATGTGGACCTGACCTGGGACGAGAAGACTCTCCCTCCTCTGGGTGGTTCTGTAGCAAGCTGGTCATCTGGTCTCTGTGCAGAGCTGATTGCCAGGAGAACACGAGAGGTTTGTCTCCCTGTTTGCTTTCTGAACAGCCCGTGTCTTGTCTCTGCTCTGGTATGATCTCTTCCTTTGATGGTGCTGTCATAAAAGGAAAACCTAAGTAAGCTCTTCGTAGCCAGTGGCAATTTTTTTCCCTGGAGTTGGCTGAAACACTAATGTTTATTTTTAATCATCTTTTAATTTTGCCTGTCAGGGGTGTGAAAACAGCATTCAGCCAGCAAAATACTGACCAGGAGCCCTGCTGACCGAATGTATTCCTTACCTATTGGAATTGCATCTGCCCAAAGCAGAATTTGGGATGAAAACAGATGAGGGACCACTCTTGTGTCCTGTGGAGGATTAGGATCTCGTGTGGTGGCTTTATTTCCATCCTAAAAACCAAAACCAAGGATGGCTTAAGTGTTGCATCCTGTATCCTGATACAGGTTGTGGTGACTCTTCCTTCTCCCTGGTTTTAAGCCTTTAGTGAGGGCAGCCAAGTGCACAGTCCTTCCTTTATGGAACCTCCACCAGGGAATTCCCCAGTGGTGGAAGCTGAAGTTCTCAGCCCCTGCTTTAAATTTTGGTAGTGAGTGTGTGAGATACAACTCTTCCTGAGGAGACTGGTTTCTCTGGGAGCTTAGCTGGAAGTTAAAACACCCTGGCAAGAGAAAGGAATTAATGCCTTTAACGTGACTTTTCTTCAAGGAGTGAGAGCTCAGTGTCACAGTGTCTGAGGTGACTGAAGTCTCCCGAAGTTTAGGGAGGCAAATCCCGTGGTTGCTTGGAGCTGGAACAGCAGAGCAAGGCTGAAATCCTGCGGTTTGGGGCTTGTTTCACTGTTGTGTGGGATAAAGGAGGAGCTCTTCCCTGGGTCTCACTTGACTGATCCTGAGCACTCCCTGCTCTGGATGACGGCAAGGGGCAAACACTTGTGGTCTAGAAATGCTCTTAACCGTGTTTACCGTGGTGGGGTTTTTATAACTGCTGTGATTAACGTCGTGCAAGGAACAAGCCTAACTCGAATTTTCTATGTCTTTTATAATAAAGATGTCTTTTGGAAAGAACCTTGGAACTGAGGGGCTCTCTTTGAATCCTGTGATGGTTTTACAGCTGAGCCTCTGCCTTGGGTCTTGTAGGGATGGTTTGCTTGGAAAAATTTCCTCTTCCCGAGGGGTGAGGTGGGGGAGCTGGGCTGACCTGTCCTATAGACCTGTGGCTGCAGTGACACCCAGAGGCTGGAGTGTGGAATATTCTCTGGGAAGCCACCGAGGAAGTGCACGGTCCAAAGAGGCTTTTTTTGGATAGCTTTGCCAGACAAGGTTCTAGAGAAAAAAGGAACGATCCTGTTCCTTGGGATGTTGCCAATATGCATCTGGGGGTTGTCCCCTCTCACCCCTTGGATTAGCCGGTTTGGAGTTCCCTCCAGGAACAACAGCTCCAGTAACACTTTTGTTTGTCCAAGAGGTGCTCGGTGCTTTTAACACTTGTTTTCCTGCTCTCAGGCCCTGCCTGCTCCAGCCCACAGCTCCGGGCACCCAGCTGGCTCCGGGGGAGCCGGCCAGGCTTTGTCCTTCCATGCTGGGGAGAAGAGAACTCCAAACCAGAGCAACAAAGGAGCTCGTTCTGGGGGTGAGAGGGAGTGGCAGGAGCAAAAGGTCGTGTAAAAACTCCCCTGCCTGCCCAGAACTGGCTTTTCACAAAAGCACCTGTAGCAATTTTTCCATGTTATCTGGTGCAATAACAGATTATCTAATGGGCTTAAAATGAGCTGGATTCATTTTTTAAAAAAAAATCCTGAATGCTGCGGGGGAACAGAAGCCACGTGCAGGAAGCAAAAAAGCTCAGGAACACTGAAAACAATTTTTTAAATGACTCATCATGTGCTACTCAGTGAATTCCTGGCAAGCCAAACAGCAGCTGCCTCCTACAATACTCGAGCTGTGCTCTTCTCCTTCCGAGACCGAGAGAGTTTCCTTAGCAGTTGGTTAATGAGGAAGTGCTGGGAGAAGGTGGCCTTTGGACACCTCCAGCTGACTGTTGTTCCTGCTGCATCTCCTTGTTCTTTCCCTTTTGGTTTCTGGTGGCACTTTTGGAGCTCGATGCTCCTTCCTGACCAACTGCATGATGTGAAAAAAGCTGGTAAACAAGTTGTCTGATGCTGAAACTTCTCCACCACGTTCCTTCCCTTCCAGCCTTGCTTTAATCATGGAAACATCTGTATTTTCATTCAGCTTTATTGATAAAATAGGTTTCCTGTACAGTACACAATTCTAGCCATAAATCCTTTCCAAGCCATCTGAGTTACAAAAATAACAGGTATGCCATGAAAAATAGTCACTGTGAAGGCTCTTCAGAATCCTGAAGTGATCAGGGCAGGAGGGTGAGAGGGGAGACATATCAAATGTGAGGGCTGGGAGTAGATAAATTAAGTCACATTTCTCTTCAATTTACAAAAATAAACACTAATCAAGCATCATTTCATAATAGAGCAACCTCCAAGTACTGCCACAGAGCAACAACCCTCCTCTGGAGTGGGAAGCCAAGCTGGAATTCAGCCATGGAGCTGCATCAGCATCAAAGGGGTGGAAGTATCTCTGACACCAGTCAATGGCTGAAAAGATGCTTCCAGAAACAAGAACATCAGCAACTGAACCCAAAATGTCTCATAAAGTTTGCAACAGCAAAACATTCCAGTGAAAAAAAAGATGTTGCTTCTGGCAAGCCACGTCAGAAACGCAAAATCCAAATCAGAGCAGCACTGGCAAGGTTTTACAGAAAATAACAGCAGGCACGAATATGCTGTGCTGCAGCTAAAACATTCCCCCAAAAATTCCCCTTGGACGTTGAGCAAGTTTGGAAATGGTTCTAACTTTGTTTCCATGCAGGTGAATGTCCTCAGTGTGTTGTTAAGCCCTGAAGGTGCTCTGGGAGGAGAAGCAGCAGTTTCTCCACTTATAAAAAGTGCTGTGAAAATGAGCTGATTTATTTGTCCTTTCAGCATATAAATTAATGGAAGCCCAGGAAGCTGGATTTAAACTGGCAGCCTTGGAAGTGCTGGATCTGAGTTCCTTCTGTGTTGTTGTCACCGAAAAGCAAACTTGCCTAAGTGGTGATTTCAGAATAGTTCAGCTCTGCTTAACTCACCTTCAAACCTTTCTGGTGACTGGTTAGTACTGGAGAAAGGGAAATTCAGAGTATTAATTGCAGGCTGCCAACCTTGCCCTGAGCTGCTCCTCCTCCCGCCCGCCTTTCTGCTGCCACTGCTCGGGTGCTTTCCACTTGCTATTTCCCGTTTGGGAAGTTTGGAGAAGGAATAGACGGGACTAATGTGGCTTCTTCTGCCTCTGTGCCCTTTCCATCAAACAGGTTTGTTGCAAAATGAGGATTTATTAAAAAAGAAACCAAAGGAAAAAATGTGGATCGTGCACAAAGCATATTCAGAAGTTACTGCTTTTTAGCCAGAGATTGAACTTGAAATCTTACCTTTTCTCATAGAATAGTTGCACTGAGACTTTGCATGAGCAATAACTTATATAAATTACTTGAAATCTCACCTTTTATCTGCAAAACGATTTCATATAAAAGGAATTCCCGTGAATCCATTTCCTGCTGGAGTCAGACCTATGGCAATGAGTCTGTCACACCAATGTAATTTATTTCACACAGTATAAAAGCCACTGAGCTGGCGTTTGACACATCCTCTTGCTGGTGCCCTATTCAGGAACAAGTGCTTGACCAGTGAGCCCTGATGCTCCGTTGGGAAAGTGTGCAATTGAGGCTTCCTGGCTCCCACGGTCCTTAGCTCTTCCTCAGGCTCAAATCACTGCTTGTCACTAATCCTGACAGGGAGGTGCTCTCTGATGCATCCTCCTTCTTGAGGTTCAGAAACGATTCTCTAGTGATTTGGAGGATTTCTCTCAAGCCTTTGTTTTCTTGCTAAAAACAGAGAAAGAACGAGGCACTTACCAAGAATCCAGGAAGAAGTCACGAGAATTACGTTAACAACCTCCCCTCTACTCCAAAATAATGCAAAAGGATTAAAATCCTTTGTCTTCTACAACTGAGAGCATCAGGTTTGTGACCCTCTTGCCCTCTCTGTTAGGGCTCCCCTCTGCACCCCACCTTGAGAGGAAGCTGGAATGGGGAATGGCACTTGCACCCCTCCAAACAGGGAAGTGTAACACAACAGGAACTCCACAGGACCGGCTGTGCTGCCATTCCCTGCCTGGCTCCCTGTTCCAGTGGTGCTCCACCCTCACCTCGAGCTGAGTGATGCGTTCCTGCTCTTTGCAGCCGTGCCTCTCATCGATCTCAATGGCCTTTCTCATCACTGCTGCCATTTCGGTGATCTGGTCCACGTGCACCTGCAGCTCCTGACACAGGAAGGGTCAGTAAGACATTAATTTAGCAATATATTTAACAAAATGAAGCATTAAACGTGCATTTTAACTGCTGTGACAATTTATTAACGCACACCTAAATCTTAGAAAATAAGCTCTAACTTCACACTGAAGTTGGCCACCATGGTCCTATTTATTTTGTCACACAGTGACCCCTTTTATCAGAATTTTCTTAACAGACTGTGTCTCCCACAGCCTCCAAATGGAGTCAGCGCCACGCTTGCCCTGCCAAGGCCTTCCTGTGCCGCTGGAACTGCTGTGTATCATTTGAGACATGCAAAACAACTCAGCTGAGAGCAGCAGGGTCTGCAACATTCTTTCCGGTTGGAAACCTGATCTCCAGGACCAGCCCATGGACGTTTATCTCTTCAGGACACCAGGGGCAGTGGTCATCCTTTCTATGTTGTGCCTTAGGAAACTCACATCTGTCCTTCCCTTTTTTTATAGATACTTCTGCATGAATCTATTACATCCCATTGCAGCTTATGTGGGATCTGGGTTTCAGAGGTTCAGGAAACACTGAAGGGTCACTGGTGCCTTTCCCTGCAGAGCCTGTGCCCCTCTGGAATTCACTGCTGCTCAGTTAAGCCAGAGGGTGGAATGGTGTTTCCAGAAGCTTTTGTCTTGCACTGTCTTTTTCTCCACTTGTCTTTTATTCCAACTGTACTATGATGCCAAGTCTTTGCTATTCCAACTCCCTGATTCAGCTGTTTCCTCCTCCAATGCTCACTCCCAGTGGGAGGGGCCAGGGAAGAATTTGCTGTAAATCTTTATTTGCTGCTCAGTTTCCAGTGCAGGTGATGACACGAAACATTTTTTCAAAGAAACCCCAAATTTAGCTTGGCAGGAAGCTGTGGTCAGGCAGGGATGAGCCTTGAGAAGGGCTGTGGGTTTCAGATATCCTGCTCTCCTCCCTCCTTTCTATTTTGCAGCTCCTGTGCCTCTGCATCAGTGTCACTTCAGGCCTGTTCCAAGGTCACTGATGTCAGATCACATATTAACACAAATCAATGATCTCCTGTAAACAGGCACTAAAGGTAAGAGCTGGCACTTGAGGAAACAGCCCTTTCTGTACAGCTGAATTCCTTGGCTATAATGGTTTTTTTACTTAACGAGAGAGAAGTGTTTAAAAAGTGCTTCAAGATTGTTCAACCTTCCTGAATGTGAAGGCTGAGCAAAAAGTAATGAAAAAGTAATGAAATTCCGAAAAAGTAATGAAATTCCAGAAATCCTAAGTGTCAGGTTGAGGGTGATAAATCCCTTTCATCACGCATTCTTGTGGGATCAGGTTTAACAAAAATGTAGAAGCCTAAATCTCCTGTCTCTCCATAATATTGTGTGATACTATTTTTTCTTTTTTTTTTCTTTTTCCCCAAACTTTTAATCCATTGGAGTACTCCTACATGAAATTTCCAAGTCCATTTGAGGATGGATATAATTTTACCTTCCTGTGTTGGTGCTCCTGAGTCTCTAAGAGCTGTTACATCCTGTGCTGAAGTAACTTCTTCTGTAAAGGATCTGTACCTCTCCTTTTGTAAGATTTTATGCCTAAGATATAGTTCGAACCCAGTAATGCTTGTCAATATTCCAAAGGGCTTTTAAAACATATTTTTTTTTAAATTTATGATATTTAGGGTAAAACTACTTGAATACTGAATTTCAAAAGCTTGTTCTTCCTAGTAAGCACAGGTTTGCTAATTATTTCTTGGAGTCAAGAGCACTAAGCTAAAACCAGTCTAAAAATGTGAATATCACTGAGATCTGGCAGTGCAATAGGACAGTTGCCTTGAAGATCAAAGTAAACCAAAAGTAAATTAAGTAGCTACAGTAATGAAATGCTACTTAAAGTTTCAATAAGTGAGAAGCTGGTAAGGTTGAGTTACTCAATTGCTCAAGTTTCCTGTTCGTGTTGCATGGACTGGATTACAAAAATTAGGACTTGTTGGTAGTACAGTGATACAAAAACTGAGACAAAGTAAGCTTTGAACTGATCCACTATGAAGTGTTAATTTAAAAAAACAATGGCAAAAACCCCAATGAAGTTCTTACCTTGGAATGTTGCTCTTTTAGCTTCGTTATTATACTGGGGTCATCTTTTTTGCTGGCCATAAGCAGCCTGAACATCTGTTCTCTGTACTTGCTCATGATGAGCTCCAGAGCAGACTGATGCTCCTCCAGAGACGTGCGTAGTTCTGCCAACAGGATTTAAATTCAGTTAGAGCTTAACAAAGAACCAAGACAGGAGGAGAAGGACATTCCCAGCGTACAGAATTCCAGAAGGAATTACACAACTGTGCTCACACCACAACTTGTTCTGACTGCTCCTAAGTTAGTTGTTTTTTAGCAGGAGGAAAACACATCTCCAAACAGATCCCTCTGTTGCAGAATTAAGTTCTATTTATCTCCTCACTATTTCCAGTGGTGCAACTGGAACTTGGAAAGGATAGAATTTTCATATTTCACCTTTATTTTCCTGCTGCAATTCCCTAATCTGTCTGTTTTCCTGCTGGATCCCCATCACCAGCGTGGACCGAGGGCGATGTCTTGCTACTTCATTGAGCTCTTGGATTTCTTCTTGGTACTGGGTATTGAAAAAACCAACAAGGCACAACACATTGAGTAAACAAAGGCTGGCATTACACAGCGGGTCACAAAGCACCACTTCTCCTGTCAGTCAAGGTCTGTAACCAGCAAAATAATATTTGTTTTTAAATAATAATATCAAACACACACAGTTCTGAAGGTGTTGTTGACATGCTATCCTTTAGAAATATAAAAGCATCACCTTTGTTTTTAAACAGGTTTCATTCCATAGATGTGTGTAGTGGGTGTTATTTAACCTTCAGTTAATGCAGGTCAAGTTCACCATCAGGTAATTTAGAACTGAGAGAGATGTGGTAGAGACAAACCATGAGGTATTAACCTCTCCATACCCACTGTGGCTTCCCAGTCCCTTAAACCACAAGATTGTGTGGGTACAAGTCACACAGATCCCAGTGAGTGGATCCTGACTCCCAACAGAAGGGTAAATTCAATACTCTTGATCTGAAGCCATGAAGCCTTGGTATGAGGAGTTTTACAGGGCTGAATCACATGCAGGGTTTTATTATTTTATAGCCCTGTTAAGATATCCTGTGTTTTATTAAAGCGACAGGATGAACTCCCACATGGAAAGTCAGGAGACACCTTTACATTCTCCAGGAGTTCTCTACTGAAATCTACTCTATCTAACAACATGTCTTGACCATCAGAACAGAAATGATCACAAGTGGGAAAACCTTTTCACAGGATCCAACTACACAAACAACCTATTTTTAGGCGGCAGTCACACCTACAATAAAAACACCTCTGGCATTAGAGGATTAGCCAACACTGTACTGATTCTAGAGCAGCACAGAAGTGACGGGAATTGCACGCTGACGTCGCAGTGGAGTAACCAAGGTCGGGAAGCAAACCTGTTTCATGGCCTCGACCCTCTTGTTGAGCGCTGTGGTCTGTTCGATGAGCGCCTCGGCCGCGCTGTCGTGTTCCCGCAGCCGCTCCACCAGCGCCTTCGCGTCCGCCAGCGCCTTCTCGATCGTGCAGCTCATTTCTGGACACCACAAACCGTCATTTCCACCACAGCCCCCGCTCGCCACACACCCCCCAACTATCTGCGGGATAGAGCTTTGGTTTTTAGCCTGAAGCAGCTGGATTCAACTTCCTAACAGGAGAATTATTAAGGTATAAATCCAGGTTTACAGCGGGATGGAAGATTTTGGTGAGTTAAATCAGCCAAGAAGGAACAGCTCAAACTGATGGAGAAGAGAAAACTGCTCAGGGAAAACTCAGAGAATTAAATTTCTTATAAATGAACACAAACTTCACTGCCTGGAATGGAACTGTGAAATTTTCTGCAGGATGGAGAAAGACAGCGAGGAAAAGGACCGACTGCATAATTAAAACACCAACTTGTAATTGCAGTAGCTGTTAAGAGAAATTACTTATGGCCACAACTGCCAACCTTGCAAAACGCTTGGACATACTAGCATTCCCAAAACACTGGCCTTTACATTGAATTTTTGTTTTTGTATTCACGTTTAGTCGATTAAGTTTCAAGACCAAGATTTTCAGCCTTTTGTATTTTCTTTTCAGAAACCTTGCACTTGTTGTACTGAGAAGGAAATCTACTTCAATTCCTTCAGCAATCAGACAGCAGGCATAGAGGCTTATGAGAGTTATGGGTCTTATTGATATCAGGCTTAATATTTGCTTTAGGAAATGTTCTGAGGTACAGAAGGAATCAGCTAAACCCATTTGTTAGCTAGGCTGTTTGGGAAAGTAAAGATTTTTGTGAGAATTAAAGATTATTGAGTCTTTCCTGAGCTACACGGAAAAAAATTGCTTTAAGTTGATTGTTTTTTAACTTTTTCAGGCACCTTTACAAATCATAGCATGGGATCTTAAAGCCAAGCTTAAAGAAATCCTCAAGTTTATCTCAACTGACCTTTTCCCACTGTCCTGGGTAAGTAGTAGAAGGAAGGATATGTCAACCTCCAGAAATTCAACCTGCGTTTTCTGGGATTCGTGTGTCATCGAAAGCATCAGGATTTTGGCACACAGATTCCTATGGACATTCCTAATGTAGATTCCTTCCTGTTTGTTTATCAAACAGCATCTTCATTTAAATTGCCATCTGATGTATCTGAGGCATCAAGTTCTCCAGCAGACACTGGGTTATCACCGGTAGTTCATTTATTCACTCCGATTTAACAGTTTGAGTTCTTTTCAATATTACACAGAAAGGAACCATAGCGCATTGCTTCTAGGGATCTGCTTTCCCTGCTCCTCCTTCCACTCTCAGATTCCTACTGGACCACAGAAATATCCCAAACAAGAGATGACTTTCCAACTGGCTCAACTGCTGCAGGAATCGATTTAGTGAGATCCATGTTTAAGGAAAATCTGAAGACCAGCCTGTCACTCAATTCATGGTACATCTGTAAACAATTTAAAATTCTCTCTGGCTGCCTGTGACAAACAAAACCTTCGCCTTATCCTGCAGTTGAGCTAAACCTGGGAGTTAACCTGGACATCCAGGGGGGAAAAAAACCCAATTGATTAAATATAATTGATTTTAAAAAATTCTTATGGTATATTATTTTTATGAGCATGACTACAGGAACTAAATTTAATTATTCCTGAAGTCTGCCCTACAAGAGATGCCCAGTTCAGAGCAACCTTGTCAACAGGTAGCAGAGCAGCAACTCAGCCCAGCAACACTCCTCCTACACATCCATTCCCTGGCATTTCCTGCTGTTTACTAATGGCTTTCATTAGCAAATTAAAGGAAAAACAACATTAAATAATAAAGATTTTTGTGCAATTATCTAGTTTTCTGTCTCTTCTTTCCTTCATATCCTCACTGGAAACCTCCTTTTCCCACAGGTCCGAATTTTACCGCAGGGACCAGTTTGGCAGGGCTGAGCCAGGATGCAGTTTCCAAGGAATTCAGGCGGATGCAGAAGTCCCCCAGCATTCCCGGTGGGACAGGACCATCCCGGGGGGGTCACGGCCACACTCCCGGTGGGACAGGACCATCCCGGGGGTGTCACCGCCACATTCCCGGTGGAACAGGGGCATCCCGGGGGAGTCACGGTCACACTCCCGGTGGGACAGAGCCATCCCGGGGGTGTCACCGCCACATTCCCGGTGGAACAGGGGCATCCCGGGGGAGTCACGGTCACACTCCCGGTGGGACAGAGCCATCCCGGGGGTGTCACCGCCGGGAGCGGCGCCTCCCCCCGACTCAAAACCCGCCGCCTTCGCGACGCTGAGGCGCGACAGCTGCGGCTGTCGCGACACCGGCGCCTGCTAAGAAGGGCACCTGAGGGGTCCCTCGCCCGTTCCCGCCGCCGGGTCTGATGGAGGGAGGGGAGCTCCTCCTCCCTCGCGCCCCTCACGGCGCCCCAGCGCTGGGGCGGCGCGCCGCGAGACCGCGGCGCTTCGATCGTCCGGCCGCGGCCCCTGAGGCGCCCCCTGTTTCCACGAACCCCTCAGGATACTCACTCATGCCCGGGGCTCCGGCGTCGCCGGGGTGAGCCCGGAGCGGCCCCGGCTGGTGACAAATGGCGGCCTGAGGGGGGGCGTCCCACACCCGCCAGGGGGCGCTGCAGCACTGGCCGCGCGCGGCTCTCGCGAGAGGACACCCCGCCCCGCCCCAGATCACGTGAGAGGTCCCGGCGGGCTCCCTGGGGGTTCCCAGGGGGGGTTGAGCCAAACTTGGGAAATTTATTTTAAAATTGTTGATGAGCAGCTGCGGAGGGACAGTGGTGGTTAAAGTATTGCGTTGTGAGCTGGGTTAGGCTTCTCTTCCCAGAGAAGCTGTGGCTGCCCCATCCCTGGAAGTGTCCAAGGCCAGGTTGGAGCAACCTGGGCTAGTGGAATGTGTCCCTGCCCATGGCAGGGGATTGGAACGAGATGATCTTTAAGGTCCCTTACAACCAGCAAACGGGGTTGAGTACTAATTAACAGACAAGTTATGTAACGTGCGACCAAGGAGCACGGGTGCCCTTGTTTGTTTAAATGTAAAAATAGCATGAAGTTACGAAGATCAGGGAGCTTTTTTTGTGGGAGCAAACAGCAATAAAGCACAGAAACCCCCCACAAACTGGAAAAAAAAAGCAGGGAATTCCCTCACAGCCTGGAATAAAACACGGCAATCTCCCGCAAACCGGAACAAAACACTCGAATCCCTCCCTTCGGGGCGCGCACTGCGGTCACAGATCTCGCGAGAACCCGCCCTCTTTTCCACCGCTCCAGCCTCGAGGGCGGCCCTGTGCTCTCGCGAGATCCTGCGGCGCGCGTTCCGGGCGGGGCGAGGGCCCGGGGGGCGCCGGGAACGGGATCGGGACCGGGACAAGGAGCGGGAGCTAATTCAGCAGAATTACGTGGGAAAATAGGTTGTTGTGGTGGAAACCGATGGGCCTCTCGGTGGTGCCCCGCGACAGGACGAGGGGCAGTGGAAACACAAGAAGTTCCGCCTCAGCACGAGGAGGAGCTTGTTTATGCTGAGCCCAGGAACAGCTGCCCAGGGAGGAGACAACAGCTCCCTCTCTGGAGACATTCCATCCCCACCTGGACGCGGCCCTGTGTCACCCGCTCCCGGTGACCCTGCCTTGGACTGGATGGTCTCCAGAGGGCCCTCCCAACCCCAGCGATTCTGGGGATCCCCGAACCCATATGGAAACATCTGGAAGCTGCACGCATTTGGTGGGAAGCGCGTGGTTGCAGTTCAGTGTTCTGAGTAGCTAGTCTAAGGCTAGCTGGCTAGTTTAAGATTGGTTTTTGTGTGTAGTTTGGGTCCCTGAGCAAAGGTGTCCACCCTAACACAAGGGTGTGATGTTCTTCCAGAGGTATTCCTCTCAGCTGTGCTGTGGGAGAGGAAAACCCAGGCTGTGGGTGTGGAACAGGAAAATGCTCCACACTCCATTGCAGAGGCCTCAGGCTGCATGGTTGGGAAGAACACAAGGAGAACTCCTTTAAGCTTTGCTGGAGAAGAAACATTTACACTGTAACTTCACACGTGGTGTATTTGTCAGTGAGAGACTGAAGTACAGGTGCAAATATGAGTTTAAAAATGAAGACGTGTTTAGCAAAGTAAAGGCTGAAAATCGCTTTGAAGGCTGATTGTGCTACTTCAAGTTCTGTAAAGCTTAATCATAAGTTGTTGTTTTCCATGTAACTTTTTTTTAGGAAATAAGCTTTAAGTAGGAAGCAGTTTCTGCTTATTTTTTAAAGTTTCTTTTAACTAGGGAAGTGGGGAGGGTGATACCATGAATTCTTGTTGCCTTCTCAGCAGTATAATCTTTTTTCTGTTTTTTTCCTCCTGAGAAAAAATAGTTTCTTCTGACTAGAAACCTAGTCTGCTAAATATGGATTAGTTAAGAGTTCTAGAGGAATGTTTGTCTCCATGTAAAAAGATTCTTAAAAGTGGGGATTTTTGTGTTTTTTAGAAAGCCTGAACAGTTCTGTCAAAGTTATAGCAGAATCGTGGAATCACAGCACGGTTTGGGTTGGATGGAACGTGGGCAGGGACACCTTCCACCTGGACAGTTTTCCCCTGATTTTGATGTCTTGTTTCTTTTAGGAAGAAAATGAAAATATTTTCTGAGTCTCATAAAACTGTTTTCGTGGTGGATCACTGCCCTTACATGGCAGAATCATGCAGGCAACACGTTGAATTCGACATGTTAGTGAAGAACAGGACACAGGGAATTATCCCTCTGGCACCCATCTCCAAGTCCCTATGGACCTGCTCCGTGGAATCATCCATGGAGTACTGTAGAATAATGTATGATATCTTCCCTTTCAAGAAACTGGTAAGTTCTTCCAGCTTTTTTGATGGTACGAGGAATATTTTTTCTTTTTTATTTAAGTGTTTTTAAATCACTGACTGTTGGTTAGATTGAAATATAATTTATTATTTAAAGACTTATTTCTGCTGCTGTTATGCTTTGTAGAACTTTAAGTTGGTTTTAGTAATGGATGAATCCCATTACATATTTAGTTTTGGGACCTTCCATTGTCTCACTGTCGCTTTGTAACTTGACACAAAACATGGAGAGGGGCTTTAGGGCAACTTAGAGATTTATTCCCTTGTGTTCCTGAGCTGTAGTTGTACAAAACCTTGAGTGAGGCATTGCTTCAAACTGAATTTTGTTGCTAGGCACACTTGGTAGCTCTTCATAAAGTTTATGGTGTCAACTTTGAAGGAATTCTGGGCTCGAGGAAGAGGTGGGATCACCCTGACACTGCTAGTTTGGGAAAGTGGGAGAGCTTCCTGGCACACACAGCTCCCTGTTTTTCTAAATGTTTCCTAGGTGATGTTTTTTAAATATTGCTGGCTATTTACCTCATGAGACATTGTGACAGTCCTTGGAGAATGATGTGCCGTATCAGCTTTTATTTTCTGCTGAAAATATTGCTTAATTATTGAAATACTTAATCTGCAGTTCTGATTTGGTGTAGAGACTGGTTTTGTGGCTTAAAAATATAAACAGGGTAACAAGTTGTTACTCATATTACTAAAGGGAAAACTGAACATATCAGGGGTGTGTGATTTTGGTGGTTTGTTGTGTTACTTTGAGTCTGCCTTGTCATTGCACATATCCAGAACATCAGGAAAAAGGAGTGTAATTCATGTTTGTTTGGATTTGGGGGAGTAACAATATCATATCTGTTAGCTCACATGTGATTTTTTTTTTAATTGATCTTTTCAGGTGAATTTCATTGTGAGTGATTCTGGGGCTCATGTCTTGAATTCTTGGACTCAAGAAGATCAGAATTTGCAGGAGGTATGGTCTGTAGCTGGTCTTTGGATGGGTGTAGCTTAATTGTGGAATAAATAGCAACATTTTACTATGTTCAGTATGGAATGACTCTGGTTAATTAAAATGTTGGTGGATCTGGTCTGAAATTGTTGCATAACAATTTCAAGCCTGGATTACTCTACAGACAGCTTTACAATATTTAAGAAGTCTTTCACTATAGACTTACATACTAAAATAAATAATATGAAATTACCTGTGTATTTCTGCTGTAACTTGGTGCTACTTATTAAATTTCTCCTTTTTTTT
>VXAY01004465.1:31553-60153 GCA_013399855.1 Oxyruncus cristatus
TTATCATAATTATCATTATTATAACTATTATTATCATCATTATTGTCATAACCAATATAATAATCATTATCTATAGGTATTATCAATATTTATTATTGTTTTGTGTATAAATATATATTTAATGTATATTGATATTTTATAAGTATTAACCTATCTATATTAAATAATATATTGGGGGGCTTGAAATATTAAAGTATATGTATATAAACATATTAAAAATGCTTTTATATGTGTATAGTAATATAATATTAATAATATGTATTTTTTTTTAATTAAGGATTTGTCCAGGGACTCAAGTTCTGAGTCCACTGGATAGACAAAAAACCGGTGTCATTCCTGTAGGTAGAGATGTGAAANTATTACTATTGACCAGTGAGCATTGCTTTTTACACACTTTTGTTATTATTCTTGTTATTATTTTGCTTTTTACACACTTTTTTTATCATAATTATCATTATTATAACTATTATTATCATCATTATTGTCATAACCAATATAATAATCATTATCTATAGGTATTATCAATATTTATTATTGTTTTGTGTATAAATATATATTTAATGTATATTGATATTTTATAAGTATTAACCTATCTATATTAAATAATATATTGGGGGGCTTGAAATATTAAAGTATATGTATATAAACATATTAAAAATGCTTTTATATGTGTATAGTAATATAATATTAATAATATGTATTTTTTTTTAATTAAGGATTTGTCCAGGGACTCAAGTTCTGAGTCCACTGGATAGACAAAAAACCGGTGTCATTCCTGTAGGTAGAGATGTGAAACAATGCCTTCATCTTCCCAAGCTCTGAGCCACTTTAGGATATAAGCATATATCTACAATAATAATAGTGTATATATATCCAATAATACTACTAATAATAATAATACATATCTGTGTGTTATTTGGGTGGTTATTTTCATGTTCATGGAATCCCCTTATTAATACCCACACCTGGAGGCACAAATCCTCCACCAGTGCTGTGTCCAGTAAGAAACACAGTGCTGTAGCATCTGAAGAGCCACAAAAGTTATGTTTTTATTTTTGTTCTGGTACAAACTGATTTTGAAGCACCTGCCATGGGAAATCATTAGTGTAACCTCGTTTCTACAGGGTGCTTTCAGAAAGAGCAGGTTGTTAATATACGTTTATAATTCTGTGTTCTAGAAATCCAAATGGATTTAATTTCTAGGAAATGTTTCTCTTTTTGTTTTTATTTTTCAGTCTAATGCAGATTCAGAAGTGTGAGCTGGTGTTAATCCACACGTACCCGGTTGGAGAAGACAGCCTGGTGTCAGATCGTCCTAAAAAAGAGGTGAGGAGCTGAAAAAGAGAAAATTTAACCAAAAATTAACCACGTCAGACTTTGTGCCAATTATTCTCGGTTGTTCAGCAGCAAAACCACGTGTGGTGGTTGTTGGATGCCAAGTACATGAAAATATTTAGTAATATATTCATCAATTTGCTCTGCACTTTACTGTGCTCTCCGTAAGAATGAGAAAAGGCACAGGAAAACAAATCTTCTCAATGTGGAAGGCATCTAGTCCTGCATATTATTGAGATTCTTTTCTACAAAACTCTGCTGTAGTCGTGCTAAAAAAAAGAAAAAGTGAATAGAACAGAATAAATTGAATTCCAATTCCCTCTGTAAGGCAGTTACTGGATTTGGTTTTGGGTGGTTTTTTTTGGTTGATTAGGATTTTTGGGTGCGTTTTTTCGGATTATTGGTACTGGTTTTGGGGGGTTGATTTTTTTTGTTTGGTTTGATTTTGGGTCTTTTGTTGTTTTTGGTTTGATTTGGTTTTGGTTTGGGAGGGTTTGGTTGTTTTTTTGCTTTGGTTTGATTTTTTTGTTTTTTGTAGTTGTTTTGTCCTGCTTTGGGGGCTTTTGGTTGGTTTTCTTGTTTTGCTTTTGTTTGCTTGTTTTGTTTTGGTTTTGTTTGGTTTGTTGTGGGGTCTTCTTGTTTGGGTTTTTTTTTGGTGTTTTTTTTTTTGTGTTTGGTTGGTGGGGTTTTTGTAGTTGTTTTTTTCTTTTTTAAGCCCCAAACCAATGTTATTTTTGGCTGAGGAAAAATCAGACACATCTCATGGCTTGAGTTCATTTTCTGTGTATATATATGATGCACTTTCAGGTCCATATATAAAAATTAATTTGCTACTGTAACTCAGTAGCTAAAAGAAAGGAAAACTCTTCATATTAACAATTAATGACCCAGATATTTTTAGCACTCCTGAATGTTTTTCTACCATTTGTAGTAACTGCAATTGTAGCAGGTGGCATAACCTCAGAATTCTGAATTAGGAATAATTTGTGCTTCTTCCTTGTTGTTTTCCCTTGCTGTGGGGTTTTTTTGTGGTAGTTTTTCTCCCCTAAACTCAGCAGTGTAAATACTTATTTTATGAGTTTTGAGTGAACTGTTCCATGGTATTAGAGCCTAATCCATGAATTCCATGTGTCCCTTTGTTTCAGCTCTCACCTGTCCTAACCAGTGAGGTGCACAGTGTCCGTGCAGGGAGGCATTTGGCCACAAAACTGAATCTTTTAGTGCAACAGCATTTTGATTTGGCTTCAACCACCATCACAAACATCCCCATGAAGGTAATATTGTGTCTACAGCTTCGTGTGAACTTGCTGCATCACTTCTAAATTTGTTTGAAAACTTTTTGATGTTTATTTTAATTAAATTTTTACATTGTTTTTCTCTCCATATCATATTTTCTGTTTTGTTTTTTTTATTTTTTTTATTTTATTAGCCCACATTCAATGTCTGTGACCAGGTTAGTAAAAATCAAGAAGGGGGAAATAAAAAAATAGTTAAAAAAAAAAGTAAAGAAGGATCACAGAACAAAAAAGTTGTATTGCTGAATCTCAATTTTTGATGTAGCAATACAAGTTGTTATTTCAGTTCTGTTTGTGTTACTTTATGTAAATATATAATCTTATTTACCTCAGATGAATTTGTCTGTGATTCTTTTGTCTTTTTTCTAGTTGTGTTTAGATATTCTTGACCCTTGTGCATTATAGTGGCATAGTGAGTCTCTTTTTCCTCTGTTTCATTACCATGCCCACCCAACATAAAGGTGTTTGTAACTGAGACCTGGGTTGTGACTAAGGGTTTTCCAGTAGGTTTTCCAGTTTGAAGATCCATGAACAAGAAACTGGGAAAGGATATGGCTGGTTAAGAAACATATAAAATTAAACATCCTGTGGTAAAAGTTGTTTATGTCCCTATTTTAATATTTTTTGCAACTGAGGGTGTCAAGGGTTAAGTGTACAGTCATTTTCTGATCAGGCAGCAGGAGAAATTTGAAACACAAGCGTCAGTATTCAGAGAAACAAAAAGGGCAGGGGCAGGTAACTTCCATGATTTAAAAAAATCCGTTACCTTCTGATAGAGTCAGTCAGCAGTTGCATCTTTGAAAAGCAGCGGTGCTGTATGGATTTCACAAGTTAACACATGATACTAAAATTATTTTCACAGCTTTAATGAAACTTTGAACATGGGTCATGGCATCAACGTGACTTAAGTTTGCAAATACCTTGTCTGGAACTTTCTGACCTGTGTGCTGCTGTTACGCCTCTCCCTTCTGCCTTTGTCCTTTTAGTGATAGACTATGTTGGGTTCTCTGTGGTTTTTTTTTCCTCTTTTTTATTTTTTTTTTTTTTTTTAAACTTGGAATAAATTACCAAACTTACTGTTCTGTTTTTGCTAGTCCTCTGTGGCTGTTTAAAGGTGCAGTGTCCTCTTTGCAGAACCACGTTTTTAAGTCATAAAAGTGTAAAGAGGTGAACTCTTAGATCTTTTAAGTGGAAGGAAATTATAAGAAGTTCGAAGTGTGGGCTTTGGGTTGGGTTCTTGAGATGTTTAATTATGAGAAGCAGTTATCACTGCCCTGCAGTGACCATTTGTTGCTCAGAAAGTCGTAACTGCAGGTGGTATCCAACATACTGTAGTTTTCCTTCCCTAATTTTAAATAAAGCGTAATTTTTACCTCTTTTACACTATGCACCCTGTCATGACACCTGTAAAAAGAGGAATAGGGTTCCCAAAAAAAAAAGAAAATGAGGAAAAGCAGGTGGCTGCACCTTTAAACAGCTCGGAGAGCAAACAGTTTCCTCAGCGTTGCAATCCCGCTGTTGTCTGAGGTGCTTTGGAGACCTTTTTTTTGTTTCCTTCTGGAGTGAAAGGTCGAAGTAGAACGATTCATTTGTGCAAATGGTGGCCTCTAGCTAAAATAATTACCTTCCTTCTTTCTGCCTTTCTCTTTCAAAGGAAGAACAGCATGCTAACACATCAGCCAACTATGATGTGGAGCTGCTTCATCACAAAGAGGCACACGTTGACTTTTTAAAGAGTGGTGAGTAGAAATCGGCCTCCAAAGGTGGCTTTGGATCAGCCAGCTGGAATTACTCACAAAGAAAGGTTGTGAGCTTCAAGTTCATGGAAATCTCAAGCTTGAGGAGCAGATTCTCCATTCCTTGCAACCCAAAAAACTTCCTTTGTAATGCTAGCATTGGAGTTTTGCTCGTTATTGGCCTATTTTAATACAGTAATAAGGACATGGCAGTGAAAAAACAGGTCACATTCACACGTGTTCAGGACATTTCTGTGAGATTTGAAATACCTCCTGTTTTCTTTCTGAATTTGGAATTATTACCCAGTATTCCTCCGCAGTGAGTTTTTAATAACTCAACTTGAGGTTAGAAAAACACGACGGTAAGCCTTATGCAAAATTATTTTGTAGAGGAAACAGTGTTTGATGTAAGATTTTGTTAATAAATCAGATCAGAACTTCTGTCTTAGCGGAATTAAAAGTCCTCTGGTCCATAAATAGCCGTTTTGGGGAGCTGGTGCCTTTTTCCCTCATAAAGGGATTACCATTACTTTGAGGAAAAGGAAGGAACTCTGTCATCTGTGCCCCATATTTTAGTGGAGTGTAGGATGGCAAAGAATAGACTGTCAGGAATGAAATGGGACTCACCTGAACTTGTGTTAAGATGTCAGAAAGCTTAAAGTTTTATTGGAAGGACTCAAGTAGTTTTGTAATAACTTTTGTGGGTTGAGAAGCACATCAGACTAATCTTTTATGTGTAAATGTCTGATGTGAAATAAAACTTACTTATAAGATTAGACTCCACCCTACCCCGTTTGTTGTCAGCCCCACCCAGCAGTGTTGCCTGGTGATCTCTGTGTTTTTCCTTCCAAATATTGTGGATTTGGGCATCTTCAGGGACTGTGTAATTCTGAAACTTCGTGCAGAACTCAGTTAATTCTTTCCCGAGGCAATGTGAGCCAAAGATCATAAAGACTCTCAAAGCTCACTAGAAGAAATGTAGTTTAATGTAAAAGAGCATTGATAATGTCTGGTTTAAGGCCCTCAGGTGGCTTTTGCAAGACCAGTTACCAGTGAGACCATGTATGAAGGGATTTTAATAATAAAACATGCCTAGTCAGTACATGCTCACGTTATGTGTATTTTATACCTTAGAAGTTCATAGTTGTTCTGCTGCAATAAAGAAAATGTGGTTGGTCACCCCCTCTTTCTGCCTTTCTCTGCAGGTGATAATCACGTGGGTGGCAATAGCAGGGAAGGCACTTTTAAAGAAACTGTGACATTGAAATGGTGCACCCCTCGGACAAACAGTGTGGGTAGGTAGTGTGGAACCTTCCAGAGCTGCTTTTGAGCTGGTGCTGAGCGCTGTCCCCTCTGTGCCCTGCTGAGAACCTGCACAAGGAGGGGATTTGCTCCTTGCTTTTGCCTCTGGCTCTGTAAACTCTGAGCACACCCTGCTTTACTAATGGTTGTACCACTAACCAGTGGTTTGGGTATGAGGTGAGAGAGGTGCAATGCTTTTTAATTTGCTCTTTTTAATTTTTAATTTGCTCCTAAGTATATGAAACTGTTCCTTAACTAAAACTATTGGCCCCTCCTACGGGGCCGTGCCAGTTCCACAGTGTTTTTTTATCATAGTGTCTTTGAGATGTTGAAGTCTTTTCAGTTTTAATTATTATTTTGGGGATGTGGGATCAGGGTAGTGTCTTTAGTGTAAAAGCTTTATAAGGAAATTAAATATAGGCAATGATACTATCAATATCAGTCCCTCTATCAACTTTCTGATCTGAGTAAGGGAGAGATCTCTACCCACATCTGAGTACAGGAGGGAAAGGGAATTCCGGAGGTAACACAGGAATCCCCTGGAGACTGTTAGCAATAAATATTGACTCATTGAGCCAGCAAGTCAAAGATACAGGTGAGAGAAATAAGAGCAGACAGACTGTACAGTGAAATGTTTCAGGAGATAAAGAGCTGGGGTTCCTGTTGGAAGCAGGGCTTGGGAGTGTCTTGGGCTCTCTGAGCTGAGGGGGATTGGGAATCCTCCCAGCGAACCATTGCGAGGAGATGGTGAAGGGAGCAGGCTTTGAGATTGAGAGGCATCCAGACTTTTTAGTTCTGCTGGTTGTGAACCCTCTTCCTTCTCTTCCTTCCTTTTGTTTTGTGGATTGTTTTTCCAGTATATGGAATTGGCACTCAACCTCTCTGCTCATTCCTGTTTTTCAGAGCTGCACTATTGCACTGGAGCATACCGAATTTCACCAGTAGATGTAAATAGCAGACCTTCTTCATGCCTTACAAACTTCCTCCTTAATGGTAAACTTGTGTCCTTGGCTAATTGTTTCATGTTTTAATTTTCAATACTGCAGTTAGAGCACTTAGCACATTGTGGGTTGTGCATCAGTAAATGTCTACATACTGTAAAAATACCAAATTTGTTGTAACATGTCCTGTAAATAAGAGAAGAGAGTTGTTAAATGTCCTCAAAGGCAAATAGAATTGTTTTGAAACTTCAAGATGGGGGAAAAGATGTAAAGAAGGAAGAAGTATTAAATCAATGTTTGCATGTTTGCAATTAAAATTGCATTACAAACATCCTTTCAATGGAATGTTTTCTTCAGTCAAGTCATTTGAACATCTAAATATGCAGTGGTTTCATTAAACACTATATTTTCATGCACTTTTCTCTAAAGATTCTATACTGAAAAAGTACTTTGATTATTAAAAATTGTTAGAATCAAAATTAACAGCCTATTTCAGATATTTTTGCTATTTTTACTCCCTCATAACAAGCAACTTATTTGGAGAACGAAGCCTTTTATGCGTAGTTTATTTTACTGGAAGCAGGGCAGAGGAAGTTTTTTATTCCTCTGTCTCCAAGAAACTGCATCCATGTCAAGCACTGACAACAGGTATCAAGTGATGCCTTTACACTCAAGTGGTTATTTTATTACTTCTTGGAAGTTGCTTTTAAGGAGGGTGTTTCAGCAGTAGAGCCATTTCATACCTATTTATGCAGTTTTAATTAAAAATTGCAGGAGGCAGTAACTAATAAAACCGATCCCGTTCCCAACAGGTCGTTCGGTTTTGTTGGAACAGCCACGCAAGTCTGGCTCCAAAGTCATCAGTCACATGCTCAGCAGCCATGGAGGGGAAATATTTTTGCATGTTTTAAGCAGCTCCAGGTCAATTCTGGAAGATCCCCCCTCAATTAGCGAAGGGTGTGGTGGAAGAGTCACTGACTACAGGATTACAGTAAGATCCTTTGGGGTTTTTTTTTTTTACCTTCTGAACTGTTGGCTCCTCTTCTGCATCACAGTAGATGTGTGAAGGAAGCGTTGGTGCATCTTCTGGAGAGCTGGAGTCAAACTTCTTACTGCTGACAGATACTTAATACAAAATAGTCCATCTGCTTATTGTTCTGCTTCATAAAACACTTGCTGTGTCAAAGAAGTACTTGCCTCCTTATGCACTCTGAGCGTTCAAATGTGTTCTGAGTCTAGAGTGACGTTTTTCTTGGCAAATTTTTCCTGTGGGTGGGATACACGTAGGATTATCTCCCAGTTACTGTGAGAAGGATAGATGGCACAGGAGTGGTTTGTACAATAAATAGAAAAGGTGAAGTTGTCAGCTTTGAACCCTGATCAGGAGCAGACAGTCAGCTGGCATTAATTTTGCATTTCCTCGCATTTTTTTCAACGTAGCCTTTATATCTCTCATAAACAAGCACAAGTGGCCTCTGGAAAAATACAGTATAACCCTGACCATACGTGAAATACCTTGCAGATCCAGAAGGCCTCCTCCTGGATGTTTAACCCATGTTTCTATACCACGGTTTTTGTGTGTTCACCCTGATAAATGTCCACGTGAAAGCTGGAAGAGGGCTCAGGTTGGCAGGGCCAGGGAGAGCAGAGGGGGTGGTGCAGGTTAGTGATAAGCCCCTTCAGTGAAAGTTGCTGTGTTAGAGAAATGCCTAATTGTATCTTGTTTGGTTATCATTAGGATTTTGGTGAATTTATGAGGGAAAACCGATTAACTCCTTTTCTAGAGCCCAGATATAAGATCGATGGAAGTCTTGAAATTCCATTGGAACGTGCAAAAGATCAGTTAGAGAAACACACTCGTTACTGGCCTATGATTATTTCTCAGACCACCATCTTCAACATGCAAGCTGTAAGTAACCTTTTGTTCTCTCCCAGATTAACTTTCACCTTGCCACTTGATGAACCCTGTTTTATGATAAATCACCACAAAATCAGTTTATTTTCACTCACATACTCTTGTGTTTAATGCAGTAGATTGTTTGGATGCCTTCTAAATGGGGTGGAATGTTTGAGCTGGGTAAAGAAAACACATCTGTTTATACCTGCTCAGAGTTACCGCTAAATTTGGGATAAGAAGGTGGGATTTTGTTGTGTGTTCCATGGCTCCACTGCCTTTCATTTACACACAGATTGTCTCATTGCCTCCTCTTTTGCCTTGCAGGTGGTGCCATTGGCCAGTGTGATTGTAAAGGAGGCAATGACTGATGAGGATGTTCTGAACTGTCAAAAAACAATTTACAATTTGGTTGACATGGAGAGGAAAAATGATCCACTGCCCATTTCAACAGTTGGTACCAGAGGAAAGGGGCCAAAAAGGTGACATGCATCTCTCTCTTGGTTCATGCTGGACTTTTGTCAGAAATACTTGAATGTTTTCATGCCAGATTTTCAAAATATAGCCAGAAATAATATGTAGTAAACTTAAGTGTTGTATGTTGCTGTGAATCCTTTGCCTGTGTCATTGAGGGGCTGTCACAGCACTGTATCTTGGGGAAAAGAACTCCAGCCATTTATTACCCAAGTGTGCTAAAAATTATGAAAGCAGAGATAGTCATTGTGATTGGTACAAGCTGGGCAGACAAAATGGAATCATTTCCCATTAATAAAAAGGAAAACTTCAACATGTTATAGATGAACAATGCTTTCAAATTGGGATAGGTTAAAATATCACAAGCCTTTTGAAACAGTTAATTAAAATATGGGATGCTTCTTTAAAACAAGCATAGAATATCCTGGTATCTCAAGTCCCTGTGATGTGTGTGTTGTATTTCCAAGAACTGGCTGAAAAGACATTAAGGTACAGATTTGCCCACAGGACTGGAAGTTATTTACAATCCTTATTTCTTAATCCACAGAATTTAATAATAATTAATTTGCATGTCAGTACATGACACTGCATAGTTAGCAAACACCTGAGGGGTTTCAGAAGTGCCTTTTGGCAGTGAGAGCTTGTGAAAGATGTGATGTCAGTGGACAGAAGTCATGTCAATTTAAACTTGGCTCTGGGTGTTTATTGGGAAACGTGGAATGCAATGTGCAGGTGGACAGACCTCCAGTACAGGAGGTCAGGGAATCTGTTTGGAGTTATTTGGGCGTTCTTTCTTTGTTTCTTAAGGTCTGCTTTTTATTCAGTGTGTTTAGTGATTCACGAAATCCTGACTGTTTCTTTTTCCTGGCCTTTCTCAGGGATGAGCAGTACCGCATTATGTGGAACGAGCTGGAGACCCTGGTCCGAGCCCACATAAACAACTCTGACAAGCACCAGCGGGTCCTGGAGTGCCTGATGGCCTGCAGGAGCAAACCTCCTGAGGAAGAGGAGCGCAAGAAACGGGGCAGGAAGAGGGAAGACAAAGAAGATAAGTCAGAAAAGTTGGGCAAAGACTATGAGTCAGACAAGCCGTGGCAAGAATCAGAGAGGTGCGTTTTCCGAAGTGAAACGAAATTGGAGCGTAATAATTCTTGTTGTTTTGGATCAGTAAATATTAGCAGGCTTGGGAAGTGAGCATCTGATTACAATGCCTGCTTAGTGGACTTCTCCAATTCCCATATTTCACAAGCAGTGTGGTTCTTGGGCCGGTTGTTGCCCACTTAGCAGGGCCTTTCAGCTTGAGGAGTCGCTGCTTTTGGTTTTATTGCAACCATATCACCTATTAGACATTAAACTGCTTTATAGAAATACAGAACATGGCTCAAAACCCAGGCAGTTATCTTCTTTTAAGCTCTAGATAGTTTAGTGTTCAGGTAGATCAACAATCTGGATTGATTTGGCTCTTCAGCTGAACGTCAGGATTAATGTCCACGTTCCTACTGTCTCTAATTCATGTTGCTGTTTAAGCTTGTCTGAGTGTTAAGGATCTATCAGTCTGTTCTTCTGGTTTCCTTCTTTCAAACTATTCTAAAGAGATAAAGCTGAATTTGCATGTGTTTTGTGCATGCTGTGATCGTTTCAGACAGGAGGACCTACTGTCACCACTCCTGTGACCCTTCACACCTTTCTGTGCATGATCAAATCCACTCCTACAACTGCTTTTAGCTTCAGATGTGGAACAACAATGGGGACTAGGATAAAAGGGGTTTGGTATAGAATGGGTCTGAATTCACCTAGAAAAGGTAACAGGAAACTGTGTGGTGTTTTTGTATGTTCACTGTTACTTAGTCTTTCCTTCAGAATTCAAGCTGATCAACTGTCTCAACAACTACAGTATAAACACTGCTGACTAGCTGAAGTGGAATTTTATTTTAAGATCCTTCCCCTTACATAAGGCTTTATCCAGAAGATTATTTGGCTAGTCTTCCCTATTGTTTTTTACCCATTCCAAGGGACCAAAAGGCATTTTCTTGTGTTATGGGTTCTGAACAACTTTGTGGAGTACAGAACGGTATCAAGAATTATGTTCTGCTCAAGCACATTTTTCTTCCCTCTCCAAAAGGTTAAAAGGTCTTTTGGATCGGGAGAAAGAAGAACTGGCAGAGGCTGAGGTTATCAAAGATTCCCCTGATTCTCCTGAGCCCCCCAACAAAAAGCCTCTTATTACAATGGATGAAATGCCCACAGTTGAAAAGGCAAAAGGTAAACCAGAAGAATTGCAACATTTGTTATGATTTCTTTTAAAGATAGATGTTGTTGCATCAGCCTGTATTTTCTAAAGGAGTGAGGTGAATCATTTTGGAGTTAAAGCTAAGTCGGTGAAGATAATTTTTGATGTTGAGATTCTGCCTTTAAAGCAGAGTCCTCATGTGGAACAACTCCTCAGTTGTTATCACTTTGCATATTTTGTGTTTATTTAGCTTCTTTTATAAGGCTGTTTAATATTAGTGGTTTTGACATGTACTACCATGGTCTGTAATTCTTTTAAGCCATTATAATGGTTTAAGAATTCAGAAATCAAATCACTTAGACTCTTTTTACTTGCAATTTTAGGGCCAATGTCCTTGCTGTCCTTATGGAGCAACAGAATTAACACTGCCAACTCTAGGAAACACCAGGAATTTATTGGTCGCTTGAACTCTGTCAACAACAAAGCTGAGCTCTACCAACACCTGAAAGAGGAAAACGGGTTTGTATCAGTAAATCAATCACTGCAGAGATCTTAGCAGGGGTCAGTGTGGAGGAACACTTCAGTTTACAGCATTAGAGACTGTTCTTCTGAGGATTAAAATGGATAAATACATTTCTTTGCCTTTAGTGTTGATGGAGAGCTACAAACCAACCTCCTCTTCAGTCACTAAGGTGGTGGTAGTCACTAAGGGTCAGAGTGAGGGGGGTGAAAAGGGGTGAAGTCCTTGAAACAAACTGCCAAGGCTCTAGTTTTCCAAATGGATTCCCTAGTGACATGAATATTCTCCAGCCATAGGAATATTTTGTCCTGTGGTGAGGTTGATAATGGGTGGCTTTTCACGGTGGTTGCTGGAATGTTTCTGTGCAGGTTACCTCTCAAAGTAGTAGGAGGAGAAGATAAGATTGTTGGGGCAGGGGAAGACAGGCTGGTCAGTGATGTAAGAAGTAGTTACAAAAGCCTTTTAGGCTGATAGTTTTTTTCTGAAGCTGTTGGTGGCGTTTCCAATAACAAGCCTCACCGCTTGTTTTGCCTTTCAGAATGGAAACGACGGAAAACGGAAAAGCGGGCCGGCAGTGATGGCTCATTCTGTTCCTCTGGACAAAACCTGGCCGGATCCCAGAAATATTTAATGCTGGAATTGCTCTCGGTACTGTTTCAATACAATTGTATAGCTCTGGTTGGATTGGTTTTTACATTTTTTCTACTCCTATTTTTGCTATGAAATACGAAACCCCGCGTATCACGTGAAACGGGCTGTGTGCAAACAGGAGCTGTCCCGAAGCGTTCCCAGTTGTGCTTCGGGATGAAGAAAACCCCTGCTCCCACGGACTAAATCAAGTAATCCAAAAAGTTAGTCAGCTTAAATTCCTTTCCCAGAAGTACTGGTTAATATTTCCCAATCAGTGATTGTTTAAAAAAAAAAAAAATAAATAGTCGAGTAATTTGTAATAAGCTGATAACGTTAATTTTTGGTTCATGAAAACTTTTATTTATATGAAACTTCCTCAGGAGTCCAGAATTATGGAAAAGACCTCACAACTGAGTCACTGAGCTGAGAAAATGCCGGTCTTGGTTTGCAATTAAGGGGTGGGAGGGTGAGGGGTTTTACAGATAAAAACTGTTGGTTTTAAAACCTGTTGGCTTTTAAAAATTGAACGGGAATGGTCTTTAGAAAGCAAGACCTTTCAGGTTGTTGTGTTGGAGTTAAAGCTTTGTAAGCAAAAGTAAAATAAATTTTTTGCTAATAATTATTTTTCTGATGGAGTGTGCTCTCTAAGACACTGGTGGTTGTAGGTCTGAGCTCTTTGAAGAGACTTAGCCTGAATATTAATGGGTGTTCAATGACAGAGTAGGTGATCTCTCTTCAGTTTCTCTGCGTGGAGCCTCTTTTTCTCCTACTGGAGAGCGGAATTCTCAGCTGGGAAAACCACCAGTGTCTGTGCTCTAACCCTTTTTGAGCTCTCCAAGTGCCTCAGCCTTCCTCTCACCTGCAGCTGGCTCGTGTAAGCACCTGAAGCTCTCACAGTGTAATTCGATTTAAGGCACATCTTTGTGAGGTTCTCTGAAACTAAATCAATACGTTCGTTATTTCTTTACCTGAAACTTTAATGATGCATAGACCTGAACACAAATACCGTGCAACTGTTCTTTGCTTACCTCAGTAGCCGAGCCCCTTGTTCAGCTGTTCTTGACTAATTTCAGGGTGATTATTCAGCCTCTGTGATGCAGGGTGTGTTTTCTGCTGAATGATTTCAGGGCCATTTTTACAGAGTGATGAAATGGTACTTGCATGGCAATACTTTTGATCACATTCTAAAGCTCACGTAGCTTTTACAGAAGCAGTGTGTCATTTTTGGAGATCCTGGCCTGAAGACTTTTATCCCTTTGATTTCCACTACTTCATTGAAAATAGGATGTGCTGGACCAGCACATTTCTTGATATGCCGTGTTCTGATGGAGAAAACTGCCATGGAATTGTTGTTCCTTATGAGTTTCAGGGTTGTTTTAACCTGCTGTTGTTAAAATATATATTTGTTTAGCTTGTTTCCCTACTCCATTTTCCACATTTGAAGCATCTGCCAGGTCAGACTGTTCAGTGATTAAATGAGCAGGGGGTGACTATGGGTTTGTATTTTACAGCCTTGAAGAGTCTTACAGGGATGTGAGATACTACAAGGGCTGATGTTTCCTGCAGTAATCCTTTGGATTTATATTTTACCACTCTTATGTCTGTGGACTACAGGTGCAGGGAAGAGTTTACCGAGTTCTAAAAAGAGTTTACAGGTTAAAATCGGGAGTTGTGGATTAAGTAGTTTAATCCTAGTTACGTCATTGCAAAATGTAGTTCATAATTAAATTATGGATTACATTTTGTGTGTGTCAATCTGTTAAACTGGATGGAAGGACTTAAAAATATTTGAAAAGCTTTTAGAAATTCTTCTGCAGAATTTTAGGGATTCTGTAAGGCCCTGTGGCCCTTGAAGGGGTTGAAGTGGACAAGAGAGTGAGTTTTACACCTGTAACTTTTAAAATGTAGCTTAAAAAGTACATTACACCCAATTCCCTAACAGGAAGAGTTAAGTAGCTACCAACTGCTTTTGTGAGTAATAAGGACAGCACCTTCTGGTACAAATTGTCCTTTTTTTTTGGTAGATTTTGCTCTTAATATCATTTCAAAGTCCTTCACTTGAGCCTCTGGCTGTTGCTGTGGTGGGTGGTCACACCCTCCCCATAGCGGGGGGGGAGTTGGTATTTTGGTGGCTGGAAGGGTGGCGTGACGTGAGGCAGTGGGGTTGCCCTGGGACCCTGATTTTGGGAGGTGAGTGGTGCCCCAGGTGGGATCCACAGCGGAGGTGGAGCCGAAGCCCTGCACTCGTGGACGGGGGCTTTGCGGGGTTTCAGCACGTCCAGTTCCACGTCAGCACGGCCTGACCGGGAGCTCCTCTGCAACAGCACCGTCTGGGATCCAGGAATTCTCCTGGGACACTTGCAAAGCCAGCAAACCAGGATTACCAGGAGCACCCCAAGAGTGGCACAAAGACTGCTGAGTAAGGCAGGTGGGGTGTCCCTAATCGTGGAATCATTCCTGGCTTCAAGTGTAGGCCCATGGAATGGCCTTGTGGTGGCAGAGCAAAGGTCACTGTAGGAAATGCTGAAAATCCCATCAATCTTGTATTCTGGCAGCATTGCCTGGACGAAGTGTGGGCTGATGGACCCACCTGGCACCCCTAATTTCTCCAGTGCTCCCTGGATTTCGTCCCTGGCGCACCAGGACCCGTTGGCACGTGCGCACAGTGAGCTGTTGTACCAGGAGATGACCGTGGAGCCAGGCTGGAGAGCTGTCACCACGATGTCCCTGGCGCTGCTGGAGTTCAGATACAGGGAGAGCTTCTCCAGGAACAAACCGACCCTGTTCCTCTCCCTCAGGAAAGAGCAGTAGCTGTTCTTTGTGCGGACGGTGTAAACGTGGCACGGTGCCTCGGTGGGCTCGAGCAGCTCGATGGTGAAGGGCTCCCAGGCCGTCAGCCCTCCTGAATCCACGGCAGACAGCACAAACTCCTGAGGGGAATACTGGAAGTCAACATCCAGGGGGTAGCCATGCATGGTCTGCTGGGAGGTGTTGAACTGCAGCCAGCTCTCCGATCCCGACGGAGAGCCGTCGGCTGGAGCCACTCGGAGAGACAACCGAGTGGAGTTCCCGTCTTCCTCGTCGTAGAACGTGTTGGCAGGGACAGGGAAAAAGAAGAGGCATCCAATGGTTGCTGTTAGGAATGTAATGGAATGAACAACCTTTGGGGAAGTGTTTGCTTGCCCTTTAGAGAGGAGGGAGAAAAGGAGAGAATTATGAGGGGGAAAACGGCTTTCTGTTACTGAAGGATGGTGAAGAAACCTCATCAGCCTCAGGACTGTGAAGCATGCTGGCTGAAAGGGATCTCTGGAGGTCACCTGGCCAAGCAAGGTGAGTCCTTGCAACCTGTGACAAAAATGGGCCTCTCTTCCTGCTCTTTCTGGATCTCATGTATTTGTGTTTTCTACACTTTAGGATAATTTGCAAGGTTGAGTAAAATCATGCCCTGTTATCTTCTCCTTTTATGTTACCTAAGGTAAATAATAGGGATTAATTTAGGCCATAATCATTTGGGGACTGCATGGGTTCTAGTACTGGAGACCAGGGACACCTTGCAAGGTGGATAAAAAGGTTGATGACAGCCACGTTCAGAAACAAGAACAGAAAAATAAACTTGTTTTTACCTTGGGTTATAGTCTGAAGCCCTTGTGAAGCAGAAAAGGGAGGAGGAATCCATGCACTTCCCATGAACTTGAGGCTTTCAGATGTGGGAAACAGCCAGGTGCTTGGATCCTGGTGGGATGGCAGTGTCTGAACCACCTCTGGGAAAATGAGAATGTCATCACAGTTTAAAGTGAAAGATCATTTAGATATAATGCAAAAGGAATCTTATGTCAGTAATTCGTTACGGGGTTGGGAATATCGTCTAAAAGCTTTTATGAGATATGATTGAAAACTCTGCAAGCATCTGCCAGCACCTGTGGGAAGGACCCACACAGGAAAGAATTCCTTCCTAATATCCAGTCTGACCCTCCTCTGCCAGTTTGGAGCCATTCCCCCTCATCCTGCCACACACTTCATGCTGTTGTAAATAGTCTCTCAGTGATGCTTTCTTGGACACCTGATTGCAAATCTGAATTTCTCAGACAGTCTCAGGTCTAATAAAGTTTCACAAAGAAGATGGTTCTGAAGGAGATCAGCAAGGCCGATGCATTAAAAATAGGGGCAGCCAGGTCACGATAGAATGAAGGAATAGTTTGGCTCTGAATGCTGCACTCAGTAAGTATTTAAGATCTTTTGTGTGTGGCTTTTTACAGATTTGATATAAGCTGATTCAGGCAGAACCCTGCAAATTTACTCAACTGGCACTACAAACAAACCATCTCTGTAGCTAAACCCAAATCACAGATTCATGCAGATGGAAGAGAAGGCTGATTATAAAGTGTGTCTGGTCTAATTTTTTACTCCGTAGGATGCTCATCCACTGTACCAATTTTGATAAATATTTAATGTTCTGTTCTTAGAAACCCTCCCCAGTGTCCCCCAAGCATCTCTTCTAATGTTTTGTTATCCTTACTGTGAGAAAGTTTATCTAATGTCTAACTTAAAATCTTCTTAACTGCAGTCGAAGGTCATTAGAGCTCCACCAGTTCCCAGGGGATCCTGTGAATGCTTCTTTCATCTTTGAAGCAAAACATTATCTAAACCTGCATGTTTTCTCAGTCTTCTGGACTCATTATTTCACTTTGACATGTTTTCTAGACCTTTGACCATCCCTTGGAGCTTTTTTAAGGATCTTTCCTTAGAATGGCCTGGTCATTCAGCTGAGCTGGTATCTGCCCCAAGCTGAGCAAAAATTTGCATTCCCTTCCTAGGAATACTGCTGCTGATATATCCCTTGGGCCTGGAAGTTGTGGTTTTGCAAAAGAAACTGTATTGAAATGTTCTGTTGGGGACTCAGGGCAGGAAAGAAGACAAATAGTCAAATCTCAAACATACCTGGGGTGCTGCTGGGCAGGTGAGAAGTGGCATTAAATAAAGTCACTAGAGGTGCTTCTACAGCGTCTGGCTGGATGTCTGAGGTTTTGTGGGACTCCAGGGGAGGCTTGGTGACATTTGGCAAAATCCCTCTTGTTCCCACATCTATGTCTGAGCACAATTCCTTCTTGCCACTGGATGAAACACTTACAGCTTTACTGAGGACAGCCCTGGTTAATGTGCCAGGAAAGCTGTCTGGGGCTTCAGGACTGAGTGTTTCTGGAGAGAGGGATGCACTGGAAAGCATTTGAACTTCTGGGAAGTGGCTTTTTGCCTTGTCACTGCAGTCTGGCACTGCTGACACTGACTTTGCTTCTGGCAAAAACATGTGAAAATGGGTGTTAGGAGGAAATGCCTCTGCTGAGCTGTGAGGCCATTTGTGGAGAGTCTTTGTCACCCAAGTGTCCATGGGCCTGGAAAGCTGGTCTGTGCCTGAAGTGATGTCCTGTAGGGAATGGTGTGTGGACACTTCTGATTTACTTGGAAGGAAAGAGGAGTCTGTCTCAGGCAGGGGAGGCTGCAGCTGCTGCAACAGCAGAGACGTCCCTGAAGCTCCAGTGGGCAGCACTTCCAGCTCAGTGAAGAGAAACCTTGTTCCAGTAACCAGTGAGGGTGAAAGATCTGGAAAATGAGCGTCTGCAAACATCACGGCTGCTGGTGGGTTAGTTGGTGTGTCCCATGCTGAGTCCATTCCTATGGTGACCAAGCTCTCTTGACTTACAGGCTGGATTTTATTCTGCATCTTGCAACTTGCTATTGTTACACTTTCTCCGCAGAAAGGTGATGAACTCTGGGCAGGTGATGCCGCAAGCCGTGTGAGTAAAGGGCTTGGCACAGTAAGGGCCAAAGGCCTGGCAGCCTCTCCTGCAGCTGGTCTCTGGGTAACTCTAGTTGGCTTTAATGTAGGTGTTGGTGTGATCATTAATCCCCTACGTTGCCGTCTTGCAGACTGTCTTTCATAATCACCTCTCCTGAGGATTCTCCAGCCCGCAATTCCATACCCCAGCAGCTGGGAGAGGTGCTGGGAGTCCACGTTGTGCTGCAGGACTTGGATGAAGTCGTGGAGCACAGCAAACCCTCCACACCTGACAGGCCAGGAGAGCCCCACGTGGTGGTTCCCCATGAAGTCCACATGCTCCATGTGTTCAGCCAGCACAGCCAGGCTCTGGGAGCCCCTGGGAGCTGGACCTGGGAATTGCAGCAGGGTCAGCAGGGAGGGCTCCAGGTGGAGATACTCGGCCATGGTGCACACCAGGGACAGGCGCTCCTGGATTTCCAGGGCTTCTGCTCCAGCAGAGAGAATGATTTCAGCAGAAGTGATGGCAACTTCCTTCCCACACCTGGATGTTGGAAGTCCACTGGTTAAGAGTCATTTTTCCACCCCTCCGTTTTCGTGAAGATCCCTGTTTGGATTTAACCTATCATCATATGCACATGCATCGTTCTAAGTATTGCTTCTCCATCCAAAACTTCCTCCTCCTGGATGAGTAAATGTTTCCCATTCCATTAATTTCAGTGATCACTGAGTTTGATCCCATTGCTTGTGTAGAACACAGCAGCAAGGTCTGAATTTACCAAGCGCTGTCCTCACTATGGAAATAATTCACTTAAAAGATATTCCCAGTCCATTAGACATCAAAATGCAGGTACTTAAGGAAGTACCATCAGTCATGACAGACAGTGTCTTGTGGAGGAGAGTCTCACTGGGAGCCTGCCTCTCTCTCTGCTGACAGAAGAGCTCCAGTTAGGAGCTTCCAGGCTCCAGGGAGGCTGGATGTGGCCACCTGGAGAATCAGTGTCCCAGCGCTGCTGGGCTTGCAGTCCCCATGCCTAGATTGGCACTACTGCTCTGGGGCAACAAAGCCTCCTGCTTCTAGATTCAACAATATTTTGTGGGGTTTTGTTTTCTTTCTGTCTCCCTGCTGTCATCAAAAACCCTCCACCCTGTGTCAGTTTGAAGGACCCATCTCTTTCTTAAAATTGCTTTTCCTCCCCGCCGCTGATTAGGGTAGCAGTACTCACTGGTGGCTGTTTGGCATGCGTTCCAAGCTCTCCTCCGTGTCCAGGGATAAACTGCTGTCCTGAACGTGGATGGTGAAGCTTCCAGCAGCTCCTGGTGTTTCCTGGGCATGGATCCTTCCAGAGGCAGCGATGCTGAGCAGGTACATTCCACCCTCCCCTGCCATCGGCAGCCCTCGCAGCGTGTTTGTGTCGGGGTTGAATTCCAGCCATTTTGGCAAAGCTGCACCGCTGGCTAAAGTGACCTGCTCCATCAGAGAAGCAGAATTAGAGCTAGGAAATACTGTCACCACTCCAGTTTTATATATTGCAGGCTCTGGCTGGACAGAAGTCCAGGGACAGCTGCAAAATGGTCCATTTCAGAATCTTAGAAACCACAGTGCCTTGATTTTCACACAGTGCTTGTGCTGGGTGCTTTTTAGCAACACTTACTGGCCATTTCTAAGACCCTGCGTTATTCAGACTGCAAGTAATTACATCTATTACTAATAGATCTGAGGCACTTCCCAGGAGGAGATTTTTAGTGAGTTCATTTTAATCGCAAAGTGAATGTTTGCTGCAGGATTGTAGCAAGAAGTGTATTTAAATATCGTTACCTTGTACTGGGTTATCGTTCCCTGCAAGGCGAGTACTGGCACTGGGTAATGGAATATTTTTCCCACAGGGACAGTTACATCTGGGATTCCCTGCAGGCTCTTTGTTTCTTCACTTCTGTGATTTGATCCCTTGGCAACCGCAGCAGGTGAGCTCACACAGACAGACACCAGCACAGGGAGGAGAGGGAGCAGGGGTAGGACTCTCCCCGAGGCAGGAGACCTGTTGTGGGTGCCCGTTGGGTCCCTGCAGGGCTCGTCCATCCTCGTCCAGCGCCGCTGCTACTTCAGCGCACTTGGGGTCTGTAGGGGAAGGGGAAAACCCAAACCCATATGCACATGCACTTCATTTAGGCAGCTGCACCTCACGGTGCTCTCAGATCTGTGAGGCTTCACATCCCATTTGGTCTGTTTGGGGCCACGGTGACATTTGGGAAGGGTTGGGGGCTCTTAAAAAGCCTCGGTACTTACAGTCGCCGCTCTGCTCAGCCGAAGGTTTTCCGTGAGGAAACACCCCGTAGCACAAAGCCAGCTGATGGTGCTTTTTAACCCAGTTTCCTCCAGTGTTGCTGTTGCTGCCATCTCTGCTTCTGTTGTGACAAAAGCCCACTCAGAGATGAAATGCTACACTGGGGCCTTCAACGAATGGTTTAGGGGAGAGCTGGGTAAACAGCACAGTAACCTGACCCACTGGGATTCGGTGCTGGTGTGGTAGCAAAGGGAAAGGTGAGTATGGCATATGGCAAGCAAACCCTGAGGGCAAAGGCAGGCTGAGGCTCACGATCCTGTGCTTTGTGGCATCCAGGGCTGGACTTTTTGTTTGCTACATTTGATGCTGCTTTCTCGAGAGGAGATAAAAGCCATAGTAAGGGCTCTCACCAGCCTGTGAGTGCCTTGCAGCTTTTAGGTGAGCGGTGCACACAATATGCCTGGTCTGGCCTGCTTAGGGAACAGCCTTTTTTAAAAGCACACAAGAAGAAAACAGCATCTGATTTGCTAAACCAACTGATACAGCTGGAAAAGCATGGACAATGTTTTGGAGCCAGACAGCAGTGCAGGGAGCGCCCCTTTCTTGGTACAGCAGGACGTCTTGGAAACCACGGCCTGCTTTGCCTTGGCTCCACAAACACCGTGGCCTTGGATCAAGGAACAAGGTCTTGCTCTGCTGGCTTCTGACAAGTATTTTCTTCCTTCTGTTTGTGGATGTGTTTGCAGTAGTTGCTTTGGAGCAGTTGCCAAGCTTTCTGCTGCGCTCTGTTGTGCACGAGTGGAGCTTTGGACAGAGGGAGAAATGATGACGTAGGTCTCATGGAAAGACAAAAATTGTGTGATAACTACTGAAAGACAGCAAAATCTGTTTCAGTTGCAACCATGATTAGCTCTGAATACATCAGAAGTTTGTGTTTCTTTGATGATGCACGGTTACGTTGAGAAACAAGTTGCTACACACTCTTCTCTCCATTTTTCACTGTCAGCATCTCCATGTTCCTTTCTCCTGCAATCCGTGAAAACATAATGGCATGTCCTCCTTCACTGATTGTGAAAAGAGTGAGTAGGTGATGGGGCAGAAGTTCAAGCTGGAGATCAGGACTTTTATTTAGAGAATATAATTCTTATGCAAGGGAATGGGTGCTTGACAGCTGACTAATCTCTCCTAACGAATTTGCCTCCCGAGAGCTGAGTAAATATTACCATGTAACCATGTATGAATCATCAGCCTGCTCTGAAATGATGGGAACACTCTGAGAATTCCATGGTTGCTGTGAGCTGACAGTAGTCCAAGAGGAGATCTCCACCTCTTGAGTCCAGGCATTGAAGAAATTGTTCCCTGTGAGGGTGGGGAGGCCCTGGCACAGGTTGCCCAGAGAAGCTGTGGCTGCCCCATCCCTGGAAGTGTCCAAGGCCAGGTTGGCAACCTGGTCTAGTGGAAGGTGTCCCTGCCCATGGCAGGGGATTGGAACTAGATGATCTTTAAGGTCCCTCCCAACCCAAACCATTCTGGGATTCCATGAAGCCATCTCAAATGCCATTCTCTGTCTAAATGCAGGAAAACATTGTGAACAAACGTGGCTCGTTCAGAAACAAGGACTTCTGGCTTAAGGTATTTGTGTCCCACACAGAGCCAGGAAATACCCAAAGTTTTAGGGAACAGCTTCATTCTGATGTGAACTCATGATCAGGGTAGACGTAGACAAAGGTGGGCAAGTGTAATCCAAAGCTCACCTGACTCAAACAGCATCTTTTGGGGCACCTATAAGTACTTGCTTCACTTCTAGCTGCAGACACTCTTCTTCATACAAGCCTGTGTTACATTTACACAGATAGGATTCTGAAACCTGGGGGGAAAACCCACCCCTAAATTTTTATCTGCAACACCAAAGAACACAACTGAAGGATGAACCATCTTCTGTTTTCTTTTTGGGTGATCCTGTAAAATGGAAACTGTGACTGTCTTGGGAGCAAATATCCAATACTTGTCTGCCAGAGCCCAGCAATCCTGCTAGGTGGGGTTTGGGGTCTCCTGCAACATCCCAAATAGCCTGGGACGGTTATGGGATCTACCACACAGCCAATGTGTTCTTGATGAGGTTGGTTTTTGTGTCTATTAAACCCCCCAGCACCTGGAGTCAAGTAATTGCTTGGCAATTCTAGCTGCCTTTCAAGTCTCCCTGATGTTCCAGCCGCCTTCTCCGCTGCAGAGGAAGCCCAGAGCTTTTCCCAGAATCTTCAGAAAGCTCAGCATGCAGAAGGTGATTTAATAATAGTATTTTGGTGGCCTGATGCATTATCTTTTGGATGTCTGAGGCCTGGCAGTGCTGAGAGCCCTGGAGTCCACACCTTGAGGACGTGCCAGGCAGTTTCCAGACAGTTTGTGTTGACCCAACGGGAGACCTGGTGGTAGCACATTTTCTGCTGAATTGTTCAGCATATGAGTTTTCCACCTTTGACTTCCATGGCATTCCAGGAAAAGCCTCTTGTGTTGCCTGGAAACCTGTGGAGATATGCCTGCAAATTGGCTGTTGGCGCAATTGAGTCTTGTGCAAAATGTGGGAGATGTTTTTGTTTGGAGTGTTGCAATAAACACGTTGCCTGTATCTGGAAGGCAGAAACCTGGGGAAACTGGGTGTTGGGAAAGACATAAATTAATATGATGGAAGAAAGGAGCCTGTCCTTTCCTGTGGGTCACAACCATGTCACTCCTGTGTTGACCAAGGCAAATTAGTGAGAAAGTCAAAGTTTTGGTAGCTGGGATAAGTGTCAGAAAAAGAGGTGGGTTTCTTTTCATGCCTTCTCGAAATAATAATACACCCCCACCCACCCCCAATTTAATAATTTTAATCCTGCTGATGTTGCTGCCTCAGGTTTTTTGGGGTTTTTTCCTTTTATATTAAAACAAATGGGGGAAAGAGTGGAATGGACAAAGAAACAACATCTGAGGGAAAGCTGCTTCTTAAACCTTGCCTTTACTTGCTTCCAATTCCCATTCTGCTCTGCACTGGGAAAGTATTTTCACTTCCCACCTCACTTCCCTCCCAAACCCTTATGTTTCCTCTGAGAGAGACTTTGCCTATGTGGGAAAGTTTAAACGTGAAAGCCCAGGGATGAATTTATACCAGGGTTAAATTTGGGTTTAACTACCCGTGTGAACACTCTTGCTTTGCTACAAGAATTTTTTTTTTTTTTTTCCAAATTATGGTTTTCCTCTTTAAAGCTTAGCTTAGGACACTGCAGACTGATTAAACTGAGCTGGAAGAGGTTGTGGTGAAAGGACTCAGGCACTTACAGAGTTACAGCTCCATATCTAGCAGATAAAACTTTCCTGCTCAGACAAGCCCTCACTATTTCATCTTAGTTGTTGCTTCGTTTTTATTTTGTTTTGTTTTGTTTTTTCTCCTGGGAAGAATTAAAACCTGAGAAGAAAGAAGTCACTTCCATGACTTCAATTTCTCAGGTGCCTTTTTTTTTTTTTCCATTTCAACTTCTTTGAAAATGAGGAAAAGGGATTCAATCCAGTGTCCTTTTTCTTTTAAATGAAAGATCATCTTTCGATAAAACTTAAAATAATATTAAATGTTAGGCTTTTCAAAGTCATTAGTTATTTTCTAAGGAAAAGGTCACTAGCTTGGTTTGAATAAAGATGCTCTGTTGCAGGGAAGTTTTGGGTTTAATCCTGTGCTCTGCAGGAAGAGAGACAGGAGGAGGTGCTAGAGCTGCCCAGAAAGCAGGACTTGGGGCTTTTACACCTCCTGTTAAATTCACTGTGAGACCTGCAAACCTCTGAAACCTCTTTAAAACTGCATCTCTCTCCGGCTGTTAATACTAACACAGGCTGTCACTTCCAAAGGGATTTTAGAAATCCTACCAGCTGATACCACTCCAAGCTGTCCTTCGTGGCAAAAGCAGCTGAAATCTTTTGGCCAAGTCCTCGTTGTCGGCGAGTTTTCTCCCCCTCTGCCCTTTTCTTTGGTCAAATGAGCAGAGCTGAGCTTTGCACGAGCACCAGGGCAGGGTGGAGGCTGGTGTGCCAAGCTCTAGCCTTGTGGGATTTTTGAAGAGGGGGTGGGTTATGTAGGAAGCAAGGAGCACAAGGTTTTTTATGGCCACGCTGACAGAACCTTATTTATGGTGCCTGCTGCCTCTCCCAGGCCCAGCTTTTGCATTCAGCTGGTGTTCCTGGCTCCCCACAGCAGGTTTTCAAACGAGTTTGCTGTAATAACCTCCAAATGGTTTTTGTTTCACTCAATGGACTCTGTTTAGCCTCGCTCTGAGCTGATGTGACACTTTGGGACAGCTCCCTTCCCCTGGCACCAGCCCCAAATTTGGCTCAAAGCTCTCTGCTCAGTCCTCCACTAACACAGATGCTGTTGCTGATGCTCCGTCCTTTTATTAGGTGGTTCCTGTCTGCTTTGCTGGAAAGAAGGAAAAATCCCATCTCACCACGATCAGAAGTGGATCCTTCTCCTAAGGAGAGTTAATGCAGCCCAGTTAATTCGTCCCCTCCTGCCTGGAGGTGATGAGGGAGACACAGAGGAGGTGCCCAGAGGCCGGATGGGATGAGGGTGTGCAGAGCAACTCCTTCACCCTTGGGCAGTTTCAGAGGTGCTAAAAACAGTCTGTTCACCTCTATTTATTGCTTAAAGCCAGGCCTAAGTCTCTCTTCAGAAAGAAGGAACAGCTGTGCCTTTCCTGTATGGCAGGAGCCTGTTGACTGATGGGGATAGGAAGCAAATTTCCAGCCAGATCCCTCTTACCAGTTTCCCCCCCCAGATGTTTTTCTTTCAGCGTTTGTTTTACTTTGGCAATTAGCTAAACAAATTGCTGTCTGAGCAGTGGAGCTGATGGGGTCTGGTTTCCTTCAGGTTTTTCTGCAGCTCCCCTAGTGATCTCAGCTTCATCCTCTGCCATATTTTCCATGGATAAGGACAGCCAGGAGCCGAGCAAGGCTGGTTTTGGCTTTTCCCTGCCTCAGTGGGGACGTGGTTTGGAATTTCTGCCCTTTACCCGATTTCTAGTTTAAAAAAAAAAACAAACCTTGAAATAACATAATTTTCAAGGCATCCATAAGATCCCTCCCCTTCGAAATGCTCCAAACTGGCTAATAACAGAGTCAGTCACTGCTGGCTGGGGATAGGATCGGGTTCTCAGAGGAGACAGGCCTGCTGGAATTGCACAAGTTTCCTTTCCTCACCATGCCAAGGTGGAAGTGAGTTCCTGGAAGCCTGTGTTGTAAAAAGGCCACTTGTTTTGTGGGTCCCTCAGGGCCTTCTGGGCGAGCTGCTCCTGCTATTGCTGAGAGCTCTCCAGCGGAATAAAAATCCTTCTCCTCAGCTAAACCCTCGAGGCTGCCTCTGCTGCAAAGAGCCAACAAAAGGAGGGGAAGAAAGTGTGATATCACTTAAAAGGTCCTTTTCCTCTTTAAAATAGAGGCGATTCTCCGATAGTTGCAATAAAAATAGCATTTCTGTTCACTCTTGACTCCATGACAAGGTTAAAGCTTCCTTTCAAACGGGTTGCCCATAGTTACCTGCGGGATTCAGTTTCTGCCTCAGTTTCTTACTCAGTTTATGCCAATTGTCCTTTTGTAGGTGAAATCAAGTGTTGCCCGGGAAAAGTGAAGTGTGTGTGAGACTGTGGAGTTACCGAGCCTGAGGCAGTAACTCAGACATGAATCTGCCTCTGTGTCTTTGAGGAATTACGTGACTTAGCAGTGATGAAGCCACGTCTTTGGCGGGGGATTGAATGCAATCCCCGAGCATTTAATAAGCCAGAAATTAAAGAAAAACAATTTGTCAAGTTTTAGAGTGGGTTGAGACTTGCTCCAAGGGCCTGCTAAGTATGTGCATGACTCACATTGAGGTGTTCAAGGGTTGGAAAGGCAGCTCTTGAGGTTTTGAGTGAATTTAACAGTAGGGTAAGTGAGGGAGCTGGAGTCAAACACACCAGGGGAAAGGGCTGGGCATGTGCATTCCTTACAGGTCTGTCACAAATTTGTGCCCAGTAGTTGGAGGAGGTTTTTTAATGTTCATTGAATGTAAGTTGAGGCCAAGAAGGACATTGTGGGCTCTTGTGCAGAGGAATGCATGATAAGGCTGAATTTAGGGGATGGGGTAAAAAAAACCCAAAACCCAAACCAGTTTGGTTTGTGTAAATGCCTCTTGCTTGAAATTGTGCATGAAATAATGCAAGAAGCTTTTAGCTGAGCTTAGTAGCTGCTCTTTTAAGAAGGCAGCAGTGTCTTTGTGGGGCTGCATTTTCAAAGCCACATCTCAAAGGCAAGCTTTGATGCTTTGGTGAGGCATTGGATAAACTGGCTAAGTGTTTAGGAAAAGTTCAAGTTCTTTTCTTGCAGTCCTCCAGAGCTTCTGGAAAAAAAAAAAAAAAAGTTATTTATTTAAAGAGCTAGCTCTGGATCTAGGAGCCTCACTTCAGGCTCTTATTTCTGCAAATATCAGTCTGGCTATTTGCTTTTTCTTTTTTTTTCTTTTTTTTTTTTTTCTGGGCTGTTGTGCCTGGGTGCTTTTATTCTCCCACATAATGTTTGTTCTTGCAACAGTCCCTGCTCCCGAAGTTGCCAGGGTAACAGATTTCCCTGTTGTTTCCTTTTGAAAGCAGGGTGAGAGTACCACCAGGACCTCCTGGCTGGGTGCTGGACCGGGAGCCAGGAGAGCAGGATTTCATCCCGCCTTGGCCCCTGGCATTTGCCTTTGCCCGAGGTGCCCCTGGCAGGAACCAGCAAAGCATTTCAGTCTTTCTTTTTTTATTATTTATTTGTGTGCCTGTTGTTGGGCAGCCACCCAGTCCCTGCCTAGCAACCTCCAGCATCCAAAATATTTGCCTGAAGGACTCTTTCCCCATCCAAGGGCTTTTCCTCACACCTTGCTGTCCACAGCTCCCCTTGCCCACACACCGGCCGGACTCCAGACCTTCCTGCTTCCCCAAATTCCTTTGTAGCTCCTGCCATTTGCCTCTTGGTGTCTCCACTTCCCTTCTGACCCCTGTGGACTTCATGACTGGTTGACTTCGGGGCTGTACCCCTGTTTATCTGCCATCTGTAATTGCCACCAGGCTACTGGGCAGATGTTGCCTTTTCTTTTTCGGGACCAACTACATGGAGGAAGGAATCTGGGTATGTCTCTCGTCTTACTGAAGCTCACAGATGTTTGCTCTGTTTATGTTGTTCCTACCTACTCTCCTATTTCTGGAATATGCCTGGACATGTCAAACCAGCTTGCATTAAATAAATTAACTTCATCCTGCTTGACATCGTTATCTCCAGCTCATCCACCGAAAGCACCCAAAGAAAAGGGCACTTTCTGGATTTGCCTTTTGGGAATTTTTTGGTTGGTTGGTTTTGGTTTGTTTGTTTTTAAGGAGAAATTTTTTTAAGCTCAGCCTGCAGAGCAGCAGCAGAGCAGGACCACGGGCAGGTCTCCTGAGCTCCCTCTGATCCCAGTCCCTGATGGATCAGCCTCTGTCACCGAGAAGTGAGGAGAAGGGGCTGGAGAAGAGAAGGTTGCGTGGAGACCTCACAGCACCTTCCAGCACCTGAAGGGGCTGCAGGGAAAAAAGAGAGGGACTCATCATCAGGAACTGTTGTGACAGGTCAAGGGGGAACGGGTAAAAACTTATAGAAGGGAAATCTGAGTTACACATATGGAAGAAAATAGTGTGAGGATGGGGAGGCCCTGGCACAGGTTGCCCAGAGAAGCTGTGGCTGTCCCATCCCTGGGAGTGTCCAAGGCCAGGTTGGATGGGGCTCTGAGCAACCTGGGCTAGTGGGAGGTGTCCCTCGGTTGGAACTGGATGATCTTTAGGGTCCCTTCCAACCCAGGCCGTTCTGTGGTTCTGAGTTGAATTTGTGAGGCCGGGCCACTGAAAAAATTCCTTTATCTCCCAGCTCTGCCTCTGTGTGTCTGCCAAGTGATAATTGGGGGGAAGAAAAGCCCAACCCTCCTGATACCCATTTGGTCCCTGACTGACAGATTTATGACAGGCTGCAGTTTCCTGCATTTGTGTGGCAGTGGGTGATTGTGTGTCCGCCCTCTCGCTTCCAGCTGGATTCGGGGCACAGGAAATGATCCAGCGAAAGGCTTTTGGTGACAATTAACAGAATTCCTGCTGATAACTTTTTTCTTTCTTTTTTTTTTTTTTTT
>VXAY01004465.1:60164-70473 GCA_013399855.1 Oxyruncus cristatus
TTTTTTTTTTTTTTTGTCCTCTCCCTCAGAATATTTTTACAACCAGCCCTAATTGGTTTCAAGAGTGGCACTGGAGGTGGGTGGTTACAAATATTTGAGCAGTGTGTCATGGATCAGCTTTTATTTCTGTTGAAAGTATGATTTATTTATTTTCTTTAATCTACCCCTTTAGCATTCAGTGACCAGAGCAACATCAACATTTTTCTTACCGGGTGGTGATACCCTAAAAATCATCCCAGTGTGGCCTCAGGCAAGAGTTGTGAACTGCTCGTTTTGTCAGGAACTGCACGGGCTCAAGTGCTGGGATCACAAGGTAGTGTCAACTTGGGAGCATACATTTAACATCCCCCCTCCTCCCCCCAATTTCTGTCATGCACTCCTTTGTGAGGCATCTCTCTTGCAAAGAGGTAAAAATTAATATTTCTTTGTGGTCACCTGTGTCGAAAGAAGGAAAATGCTGATGTTGGATGTGCTGTCTCAGTGAGCTTTTAAGAGTTGCCTTAGATGCGATGTTGGAAACCAAATATCTTTCCTTAGAGCTTTGTGGTCCTCAGCCCTGAGGTTTTGTTTCTCACCGTGGGTGAAAAAAACAGAGTCTGAAATCCTCAGTATTGGTCGTTCTCTTAGAAAACGAGGAGGAAACCAATTTTTTTTTTTTTTTTGCAGAGTTGATACACGTGGGGATTAACCAGCTCTGCTTTCAGCAGATAAATTACAGCTCCGGAAATTAAATTTAGAGTGAGATGGATATTTGTCCTTGGGAATTTGACACCTGGAAACAAACAAACAAACAAAAAAAACCCCACTGTATTTTGATAGCTTAAGGAGCTGCTCTAGGCTTTTGTGCTGGTTTTATGCTTGAAGACTTCTTTTCTCCAGCGATGTTTATTGCACTGGATTCTCCAAACTGGGGTTCACTGGAGAAGGGCAAAAGGCAGTGAGAGGGATCAGGTTTTCCTTCTGGATTGTTCATGTTGTCAGTGACTCCTGTGGGAAAACAGCCTTTCCCTGCCTGAGCAGTGAGCAGAGCACAGGCAAAGTGCTTTTATCTGCTCTGGAGCTGGTTTGAATACTGACAGCTCGGGCCTTTTGATCTGCTGGGGCCTGGCTGCTGGCTTGGCCTCTGCAGGAGCAAGTCCAGGAGTGGAGAATGGAGAGGGAAAATGGTCACAGAGGGTGGAAAACAGTCAGTGATGAGACCATGGAAACTACAGTAAGAAAGTGTAGGAAAAAGGGACAGAAGCTGGATAAGAGTCAAACATTGCAGTGGCACAGGAGAGGCCACGTCCCAGCCTGTAACATTTATCCAAGGACAGCTTGGGCTTCAGCTAGAAAAGAGTGTTTTCTTTCTAAGTGTACAGTGATTTCAGTCCTACCAGCTACTGGTACCTGGGGAACAAAAAGCCTTGTAATACTGAGCGAGGTTTTGGACCTCAGAACGTCTCTTGTAAAAATTCCCTTTGTTCTTATACAGAGGTTCCTGCACTCCCCTTCCCTTCCCTTGCCTGCACAGAGACAGGTGAAGAAGGGCTGGAGTCCTGCTGTTTTGCTGACTGCATTTTTGGGGTTGAAGGAGAGATTTAAGTCTGTCTGATACACATCGGTGTGGGACCCATAACAGGCAGGGTGAGCACAGCAGCTGTGCCTCACCAGCACACAAGGGGCATATGAAGGACCAAGATCTCCACCTCTTTGAGTCCAGCTATGGAAAAAAATCCTTCCCTGGGAGGGTGGGGAGGCCCTGGCACAGGTTGCCCAGAGAAGCTGTGGCTGCCCCATCCCTGGAAGTGTCCCAGGCCAGGTTGGATGGGGCTCTGAGCAACCTGGGCTAGTGGAAGGTGTCCCTGCCCATGGCAGGGGGTTGGAACTGGGTGGGCTTTAAGGACCCTTCTTAATTAACTGAAATTATTCTGTGGTTCTATGTAAATCCTGAGCACTCCCACTAGACCAAACTGCTGCTGGGCAGATATTGGGGAGTACAAACCTGTGCTCTGTGGTGGGATAACCACCCCGTGCTCCATTTCATCACCCCTTTCCTAAAGGAGGCTGACGATGTCTTGTCCTCCCCCTTGGCTTGGTGGAAGAAGATGAGCAGGCAAAGCCAGCAGCTGCTTGGAGCGCTCCAGGCCTGTCTATGCACATCCTTGCTCCCAGATTCCTAAGGTTTCCAGAGCAGCTAGCCAGAATGCTGAAAAGGCTTTCTTTTTAATCTCTTGATCTTCCCTCTGTGTGTTTTTGCCAGCACAGGTAAAACGGAGGTGCACACTCTGTGCTCTGCATGTCCCGGTGCTTCCACCAGGGTAAACAGGAGATAGTCTCGGTAATTACCAGGAATGAGCTGAGCCAAACATCCCGTCCCTGCAGCTGGCTCCTGGGACACAGGAGCAGGCAGGGCAGGAAAACCTGACCTGCCAGGGTATCACCAGTGTCTCTCTCTATTCAAACAAGAAATGAAATTCGTCAGTCTTTGCTCCAGCTAAATTCTAACTTGAGCGTGAAGGGAAGTTTTGTGTGACTGAGGTTTGCTTGGGGTTCCTGTGCTTTCAGAGATCCGTCTTGTACACACATCCTAAATTCCTGAGGTGGTTCTTCCCAGGCTGCAGGTTTGGTTTGGGATCTGGGAGGCCACAGCCCTTGGCATCACTTCATTTCTCACTTGTGGTGCTACAGACCGTGACAAAACACTCCAGTGTTTGCTCAGATCCAACCCTTGGAACAGGACCCCTCCTTTAACAAGCCCCAGAGAAATCTCTATTGTGGGATGCAGTTCCTAAGCAATTGAAAATCTGTGTTTGTTTTCATTTTCTTTTTTTTTTAATTTTCTTTTTAATCAAAGAGACAATCCAACTGGAAAATTAGAGGATTATTTGATATCGTGAAGAGCAGAATTTGACAGGCAGGTTACAAAGCAGTCTGAATCCTAAATGTTCAGTAATACTGCAGAGCCTGACTGCTTCCTCCCAGGCTTCAGCTGGGACCGAGGACAAATCCTAAGGAGAATTCTGTCCAGTAGCAGCGATGGCTTCAGTCTGCACCTCTGAGCTGCATTAGCAGAGAGGGACAAACACCAGTCCCTGGAAACTCTCCACATCCCAGTCCTGATGTGGCAGAGCGCTGGAGAATGTGCACTCGGTGTTGTGGGGTTTGTTGTTGTGGGGTTTGGGGTTTTTTGGGTTCACTCTTTTATGTTTTTAGTGGAAGGTGGTTTTACCCTGAGCTCTGGGCCAGCCTTAGGTTTGTGCACTGGAATACAGCTCCGGTCTGGTTTGCTCCTCATTTTTCTCCCAACAGGAGAGAAATGTCAACCCTTAACAATCCCTGCCCAAGTTTGTTGCTGAGCACTGGGACTGTCCAGTTAGAGGGGCTGGAAAGGACATTCCCTCTCTTCCAAGGGTTTAGGGGGCTGCAGCCCAGGAGAGCTCCCTGGCAGGAGCAGTTTGTAAAAAAAGGCTGGAAGGAACCTCCTCTGGCTCAACCTCCCGGGGCAAACACGGTTTGTTTCTCTACAATTCAGCCTTGTAATCTTGGGCTGGTCAGAGACAGAACAGCTTGTGGGAGCTGGGAAGGATGCAGTCCTTGGAGCTGTTTTCCAAGAGGTCTCTCACATGTGTCTGTGCATGGAGGGCTCTTATCTGTTGAGCAGGTAGCAAACAAACATAATCCAGGATGGGGAGTGCAATTATTTGGCCCTCTCCTGCTGGCAGTTGGAGGTTTCCTTCTCTCCCTCTTCTCCCATGTTTAAGGCCAGGTGTTTTTGGGTGGATGAGGCAGCAAATCTAAGGCAGAGAATGGAAGGTGGCTCCCCAAATGCAGTGCTGAAGGTGGCTGGTGGGGCAGGGCAGACCTATTTAACACAGAGCTTACTTACCATCTTAACTTCCCACATATGCAGCTGTTGGAAACAGCTGGTTTTGAACAACCATCAATAAAAGCTGCAAAGTAAGTGCCACAGGCCAAATTATTTTCCACTCCAAGACATGTTTGCTTCACTTTTTTCCCGTCTCTAATCCAAGCCATGAGTAGCAATGCTTCCCTCTCCCAAGTAGCGGTCACATAAATTTTTAAGCTTGCTGAAGAGCAGACACAGCTTACCTATCCTGCCTGCCATCATCTCTGTGCAGGTTTGGGGTTGTTGTCTTACCCCCAGTGCTCCTGTGAGGAAGCACAGAGGTGAGCCCTTTGTGGATGTGGGATTTGGATCATTCTGCTGAGTTAAATTTACTCCTGTTTCGGAGACTGGGCACCTTCAGGCATTGCAACACCCCCCAGGTGTGTGTGTGTGTGGGGTGATACTAAAAACTAAATTAGTAACCTCATTTTGAGGCAATTATAGCTCTGTCTTTGGGGAGATTTAGCTCAAGCCCTTTGCAGACATGTTACAGAGCTTAATTACATGACTTGAGGTGCTGTTAGATAGATGCAAATCTTCTGCGCTTGATATCTCTCCATTTAATCAGTGATTTGTTTGCCATTTGGGTACAGAAAATACTCTGTTTAAAAACTGGATGAATACACTTGAAGTAAGGGTGGGAAATAACGAAAATCAGCTGATTTACTACAGGTGAAGAGCATCCAAGAGCTCGCTGGTGTAGCTCATTTACTCTGAGCTTTATGCAATGCACACTTCATTTGTTCCACACACGAACTGCACGTGGCTCCTCGTGGTCCCCATTTGTGGTCTTGCCCATTAATCTTTAGCTTTGTTAGAAACACATCTGGGCTCCTTTATTTCCCTTCCATTTGAATCCTACTTTTCATTTTTTCGGGGGGATATCTCTTTGCTCTTTGTTAACATCGTTGTGTGCTACTGATAAACTGGCACTTTTCTGGGAGTGAGTGTAAGAATCCTGTAGCAAGACCCTGGGTTTTGGCCAGGGAATTATCCTTTTCACCAGGGTTTGTCACCTTGTAATATAAACACAAAATAAATAAATCTTCCTACGTGCCTGCTTCTCAGGCTAAATGTACAAATATCTTCCCAGATAACTCAGTTCTTCCATTCCTCACCTGAGCTGTGCCCTGTGTGGGTCTTTCTCACGTGGAGCTTGTCCAGATGTGTTCATTAATGCAGAGCTTACAGGCAGTGGGAATGGGGGATAAACCAGTTTTTCAGACGAGATGGCCAAGAGGAAACTTCTATCCATCAAAACACACTGAAAGATTCTTGCTGCTGGGGAAGGGCCGTTCTTCTCCGCCGCTTCCCAAATCCTCCGTGCTCCCACTTCGCAGCTGACGTGCACTTTTCTCCTGGCAAGGAGAAACGAGGGACACAGGGAAGCAGCAGCAGGGAGACATCACCTGTCCCTGCCGTGGAAGGATGGCTGCTGCAGAGATTGAAAACAGGAGGGACAAGGTAGGAAGAGAAAAGAGCCAAGATTAAAGGAGAGCTCGGGACACAGTCCTGCTGCAGCTCGGAGCGGGGTTGGCAGCACGCCCTGGGAGGAGGAGTGGGCTCATCCCAGCATCCCTGTGCTGCGGGAATGGGGCGCTGCTGCTGCTGCTTTTCACTGCGGCAGAAATGACACCAAGGATCAGCCACCTCATCTGCTCCCTTCCCGGTCTTGGGGAAGCAGTTCCCTGTTGCCCTTTTGCTTTATCAGCCTAGCTGCCGGGGATGCAGCTCAGGGGGTTTCTGGAGGCTCCCGTTGCCATGGGAAGTATGTTTTTCTCCAAGATGTCAGGTAACAAACTGTACCACGAGGGGAAAACTGATAGAAATCAGCTTTTTTTTTTTTTTTTCCCTTTTCGGGCCTTCTTTTTTTCCCCACTCATTTTCTCATTGAAATGTCATCTCTCCAGCAAACCCGGGGGCGAGTCCCCATCCAGTCTGTGCCCTGGGATGATCCCACTCCATATATACCTTTGTGAGCACGTTCTTTACGCTCACAGCTAGGGAATAACAAACGTACAGCAGGCACTGTTTATGTCCCTGCCGCAGAGGAGGTGGCAGTTCCCACGGCGGGGAGCCAGGGTTGTGTGGAACAGAGGTGCTAATTGCGCCGATGTCAGACAGCAGGGCTTCACTTTTACCTTTCCCCATCTGTTTTCAACCCGCAGTTTCACGTTACTGCGGCTCACCCGGGAGATAACGTCCAGCGCAGTGCTAAATGTATCCAAGTCCCTGCTAAATTTTTTGTTTTATTAGCTTATTCCTGCAATTTCTTTGCCCGTGACATGGTAACAGTGTGCATTTCTTTTGTGCTTCTCAAACAAAATCCGGCTTCGCTGGTAGATTAATTTATCTGCTGCTAACTCTGCTTTCTTCGGACCGACCAAATGGAAACGGTGGGTAATGGTTCTGCTTTTTCAATGCCCCGGTTTGTGGCTGCCTGCACGTCAGCTAAAATCTAATTTCCTGAACGGATCCATATTTCTAAGTTGCTACTAAGATGCAAAACATCTTGCAAAGAGCTGCAGAGAAACGGACGGTTATTTCACCGGTTTAGGTTTTTTGTATGGCATTGAAACAGGGATTTTATCAAGTACCCACATCACTTATCTATTTAAGTCTCACGATGCTGGAGGATCTGAAATTGCATGTCTCAGCTTTTCAGGATTCAGCTGTGTTATGCTAATGTTTAAAGCGTCTAAGGAAGACAACCAAATGAGGAACATCTAAAAGAAGAAAAAAGAAAATCCCCCAAAAATAAACCCAAACAAAGAAAATTCCAACCCTCAGGGACAAGGCATGAGGTATTCCTAAATGTAAAAGCAATTCAGGTATTTCCATGTGATTATTATGCAGCCTTCTTTTATGTTTTCAAAGTTCCAGGAAAATTCAGCATCTCAGGATTCAACACAACTTTTAGGAAAGATTTTTGTTTCAATCCATTGCACTCTGGACTATGAGGAAGAGTGAAAGTCCAGTCCAGGGATCCAAATGTGCTGTAGTGTTTTGGTGCCCATAATTTCATATCAATTTATATTAAAAAAAAATTAAACCGTTTCTAATTTCTAATTCAAACTCTTGTTCCCTGGGCACAGCCAGGCTGAGATTCCAGAAATCCTCTGGGAACATCTCCCCTACAGGATTCCTGTAGGAATAAAATCAGTTTGAAACAATGGGGCATGAACATCAAATCTTGGTCCGTATTTGGCCTCAAAAACATTTTCTGCCTCCTTGGAACCACAGCCTAATTGCTTTGCTGTGCTAATTAAATTATTCCACGATGTCCTGGGAAGTAATGAGCATTTGAGGCAGGTGAAAGTAGGAGAGACTTCGGAAGGATCCGACTTGGATGCACCAGTGCTGATCAGGGGATGGGGGGGCTGATACTGTCCAAGAGGATTTCTTGTACTTCCCTATCCATTAGTTCTCTAGACACAGTAATCCATAAAACAAATAAATCCTTCCTGATTTCTAATTTTTCCTTCCCAGCACATTTCTGAGAAACTTCAATACTTGGGGTTGTGCTTTTGGGGACGGCTGAGGGAGAGGAGTTATTGCTTCAAATGGCTTTTAATGACTCCAGACCTCCATAACTTACTTCCCTGGAAAAGCAGTGCCAACTACCCAAAGCCTTTTGTGTTCCCCTCCCTAAGGTGTTATTTTCAGTTCATTTTACCCATCTGAAAGCTGGAATGGGCCCAAGGTGAAGGTCTGTGGCCCCTGCTTTCACCAGGAAAGATTGGTTCTCCTGAAAAAAGCTGCTTTTCCTCCTGTTTCCTCACCCAAACCTGGACCAGAAAGGGCAATGCACTTCATCCCAAAGTTAGAAGTGGAGGATGGGCGTCGAGGCAGCTGCTTGAGGAAAAAATAATCACAATTTTCTTTCCCCTTTGGTAATTTTTGATGCGGTCAAAAGCCCGAAAAAAGCTGGCACAGCTCTTTTTTTTTCTCTCTAAACATGGCCAGGAGGCTGCTGAAAGGACACAATTCTGGCAAAAAAAACCCCCCACCCAACAGTGTTTAATTTTGCGAAAGATTTTCAGTAAGAAAATAAAATTCTTAAAAAAAACCAAAAAAACAAAAACCAAAGCAAACAGCATCGAAAGCACAAGGCTTTTTAAGCAGCCCTGAAGTGCAAAGCTTCCACAGGTTTCTACATCTTTCCTGATAAAATTAGCAAAGGTAGGGAGGTATTCCTCAGGTACACTTTTCAAGCTCCATGATTGCAATTAAATTGCAGCCATACTTCAATTAGAGATATTATCCACCTTTTTTAATATATTAGCTTCTAGCTAATTTCCACTTTATCCAGCGTGGAAACACAATGGCAATTTTTAGTCCTCTTACTAGAACTGTTGTTTTTCTCAGATTTTACTGTGGAAATCTGTGCAAAGCTTTCTTAATTTTGGAGTTAAAAAAAAAAAAATACAACGTTGAGTTTCTGTGAAATGTTGCTTGTGTGATTTAATATCTAATTATTTTAAAGGACTGCTGTATGTTGCCTGTGCTGTATCCACACTGTAACCACTGCCATGGGGTCAGCTGGTAATAAAGGATTAATGAGAGGACTCAAAACACAACTGCTTTTTAATTACAGTCACTGTACAGGTCTGTTGATTCTTCTGTTGCACAGGCTGTGGTTGGGGGTGGGCCAGGACTGAAAAGGAGGGGTTTTTTGGGGTTGTTTTATGAAGATGATTCACTTCTTTCCCTGCATTTTCAGGTTTGAACCTCCTGGAGTCTCCTGACAGCCAGCGAAGGAGAAAATTCCAGCAAGGTACATCCCTCTGTCTTTATTTTGTAGGGAAAGGCTTCATTTTTAGGCAGCAAAGGAAAGCCCAGGAGACACTGCCTGACTAACAAGTCTGTGGGGGCTGGCAGGGACTTCTGCAAGGTTGAAAGCAAACTTGGTGTAACTGCTGGCACTTGTTCCATGTAGGAATAGTAAGTCCATTTTTGTGCCCTTCCTGATGCTCTCTCTGTGGTTGGGAGCTGATAGAAGGCAACGCTTCAGCTTCCTGAACCCTCTAAATAAAGCCCCCTTTCTCTAGGGGTGTTTTTCAGAGAGAGAGGCACATTGTCCTTCCTGCTTTGGTTGGGTTTTCGTATTTTGGCTCTTTGAATGAACAACTTTGGTCGTTGAACAGTTGGAAACTTATTTCAAAAAGGCTTGAATGTATTGCAAGGGAAAAAATATCTTCACTTGAATGGCCTGGAGCTGCTCTCAGGAGTTTATTTACATAGCTGCTGCATTGTGCCACAGAGAGAGGGGCAGCCAGGCTTCCTCTTTAATCTAAACTCCTTTTGCTGAAGTAATTAATTCACAAATAACTTCAGTTCTCTTTATATCTAAGTGCGCTTCTTTCAAGAGATTATTATAGAAAGACAGTGATTACTGAAGTACTTGAATTAATACATATATTACTTTTGTAATTTCAGACAGTCCATGCATTCACACCACAGCGTGATCCAGTAAGGATGCAACGCTCACACCCATGTCCTAGTGAGAGCTGCCACCTCCAGTGTTGAGAAGAATGTTTTTCCCCCCAAAAAAAAGAGAAAGTCCTTTATAAAACAAGGTGTTTGGAATTCAGCTGGAATTTCCTGTTCCAAATAAAGCCAGGTGGAATGAAGCGGGCAAGCGAGCACTGAATGCTCCATATTCTGCTTTTCTCATTCTCAATCAAATAATGGCTCTTATTTTGCATGATTCACTGCTCTGTTACGTTGATAAATCCCATTTATCTCTGTCAGGCCTCCTTTCCCCCCCCCCGAGGTGTTCTGTTAGCGTGCATTTTTTTGTAACCGTATTTTGCATGGCACCACTACCTGCACATTGTTTTAAAACAACACCAGTAAAGAGTTAACTCCCAGCAGGAGGAAAAAAGGCCAACTGAGTCCCCACGGCTGGATTATCTACCGAGAAATCACCAGTTCCCTGACGTTTGCTGTGGGCAAAGGAAAACAGAGCTCTGCCAGCCATAAATCAGCCCCTGCGTGCGGGTACTGTCAAAATGAGCTGCTCTGGCACTCTCTGATCCAACCTGTGGCCCAAGAAGTGGTGTCTTTTCTACATCCCAGTGTTTGGAAGTGCCCTTGTGCTCAAGGAAGAGCTGGGGTGCCTCGAAGAGGGACATCCAGAAGGTAATGGGCGTGTCCAGCTTGTGTGGGAACCTTCATTAGGTGCCTCTAAAAGCCAGGCCTTCCTCACGTAAGCTGTTAATTGTGCCTTGCTTGAGACAAGTACGTTAATAGTATTCCAGCTGCAGATGGGCTTTGAAAGCAGAGCTGGATTTTAAATATCAAAATGTCTGGAATGGTCTGATAGTTCTTCTTCCTTTTTTTTTTTCTTTTTTTTTTTTTTTTTTTTTTTTTCCCTCCTCTTTTAGAAAGCTGAAAAAAAAACCCCAGGCTTTTTGG
>VXAY01004465.1:75335-227999 GCA_013399855.1 Oxyruncus cristatus
AGGGGAAAAAAAAAAAAACCAACAAACCCAACAAGAAAAAAAAAAAAATGAGCCAGAATGTCTGAGAAAATGTCCAGCTTTCTGTACATCGGGGACATCGTGTCCCTGTACGCCGAGGGCTCCGTGAACGGGTTCATCAGCACGCTGGGGTGAGTGAGCGAGTGCGGGGCTCGCAGCCCGCGGCACAGGAAGGGGCGGCAGCGCGCCCTGCTCGGCCGAGCGGGGAAAGTAGGAAGTGCTGGGCAAGAACGGGAAGGGATGGGAGAAGTTCTCGGGGCCGGGGAGCGGGGCGCGGGCCCCGCCGGACCTCCTCCTGCAGCTCCCGGCGCTCCCCGCCCGGCTCCGGGGGTACCCGAGGTTCTCTAGACCCTGTGCTGTGCCCTTAGCTAGCACAGTCAGCGCGCAGAGCTGCCCTCCATCTATTTATTTATTTTATTTTATTTTAGTTGCACCTCTGAGAATTTCTGACAGTTTCCTTGCTCAGCTTGCCGCGGAGCAGCTCGTTAAAAGCCTGCACGCCTTTGCTTCTGGTTTGTGCCTGCCCCAGGTCTTGTCTGTGGTTGTCGATGATCAGATATTTACGATCAGATAGTTTAATTTAATGGAGATGCCTTCTTCCCCCCCACACACCCTGTGAGCTCTTCTTTCTCTCTGCGGGGTGAAAGGGTGTAGTTGAGCTGTGGCTGCTTCCCTGAGCTGCCGCTTGCCTCAGTTTTTTATTAACCTCGGCCGCTTTAAATCACCTTCTTGGAATCCAGGAGGGAAAACCTCAGTGGATGATGATAGCAATACATTGATTATATTTCTTTGAAGTTTGGCTGCAGTGAGGTGGTCCCGAGGGTGCTGGTGGTTCCCTCTGATGTTCCCAGGAGAGCTGCAGTAGTTTCAGCAACTTTGTGGCATGTCCAAAGTAAGCATGTCCTGAAACCTTTGTCACTGGCAACGTCTCCTGCCCTGCATGGACTGTGGCGATCCCATGGACAAGGCAGCTCGAACTCTGGTTAAATATCAGTGTCATTTACTGCTTAAACGTTAATGGTACCTTTGGAATAACAGTTAAACCTGCCAAGGCTGGTTGACTCTGGTATCACTCCTCTATTTGTGTAGCCTCCCTGTCTACTGTGATCCCTTCCGTAGGGGAAAGTGAGGTTGGTATTAAAATGCAAACAGTGAATGTGTAAGATACGTGGTGTGGTGTTGCTACTGGGAAAGAGCTGGTGCTCAAGGTCTTTAATATATTTTTTAATGTTATTATTGCATCCAGTCCTTGCTGTTTGCTCTTTTAATCTGTTGACAAGTGTTTTTCAATGGTTTGTTCGTCTATTTGTGAATTTGGCTCCTCCTCTCGCAGACTCTCTTGTGTTGTCTCACATCTCCTTTTGTTTTGCTGACCCTTGCAATTTTAAATCCTGCCTGAAAATGTTTTCTTTCTACAGCTGTTAATTGCTGGACGTCGTTTCTTGCTCCTGTAACCCCAGCACTTCTTTTTTTGTTGGCGTATTTCGCCGTTGGTTTGTTGTGCTGTTCTGCCTCGTCTCTGTGTTCTGTTATGTGGAGGAAGCTGAATTTTCTGTGCTTTGTTTTTCATTGTGTTCTTCCTTTCTGAGGAGAACACCTGCTTGTCCACAGTCACGGGTGTTTCTGCTGTGACTGATGCTTGTACAACTGTCACTCCACTATGTGTTTTGGCATTGCTGTGCCATGGTTTTCAGGCTGCTGATCCTCCCCTTATCCCTTGGAGTTAAGGCAGGACATTTACTCCCAGTTTTAAAGACGAGAAGCAAAGATCAAAGCTCGTCTAAGGCACATGGGAGCTCTTTACTTGGAGAAATAATTGAGCTCAAGCCAACACTCTGTCCAGGCTCCCTTTCAGCCCATGACGAGACAGGACTCCTGTGTGCATCTCTCCTTCAGTGACAGGCGAGCAGTTCAACAGTGCTGATGTACCTCTGTTGGCTTTTCAGTCCAGCTCTTCTGTGCCCTTCTCCCTGGCATGGTAAAAGCAGCCCCACAGCCAGAAGTGGAGGAGCTGCAGGAAACTCGGCGTCGCCAGTGGAAAAGCTCCCATGTCTGCGGAACGGGAATGCTGACCCCTCTGCTGGTGGTACTAGAGCTTGGACTGACGTTTAAAATTGTGATGCCAGGTTACCAAATCCGTGCCAGCTATTGCAATTGCTGCCTTTGGACTGGTTGCAGCAACATGAGAGGCAGAAAAAACTCGTATATTCAGGGAAAACTTGCCCAGCTGTGCTTCGCAAACACCTGAAAAGAGGAACCCTCGTTTTCCTCAGGTGCCTCTGGTTGGTGAGGACAAGGTGGGGTAGGATTGGGAATGATTTCTCTTTTTTTTCTGGCTGCCGTGGGTCCTTGTTTAATTGCTCTTGCCTGGGTTACACCTGAAAGTTTGCCAGGCAAACCAGCCTGCCACCTGCACTGTGGAGCCCACTGGGCTGCAAGAACTTGAAATCCAGCTCGGGTCTATGACTGTGGAGCAGGGAGAGAGTCCTGTTTATTTTAAGCTGTCAAAGGCTGATTGTTTCCTAAACAAAGCGTGAGCGAGGCCATTCTATAAATAGGATAAAAAAGTGCCCAGCAGCTCTGCAAGCAGGGGACAAGACTGTCATGGCAGGGGACCTCACTCCTTGAGGGGTTGAACCCGCTCAACAGGTGGGTTTTGGGGGAGATTTCTAAGCATAGGCTGTTTCATGCATTTTGGAGTATTTTTTCCTCGCCTGCTGGTGCAGAAATTGTCACGTGTTCAGTTTTCCCAGAAAACTTAAAGCCAGGAGAAGGATGTAGCTGAGCTGTTCAGGCCATGTGTTGGGTCAGTTCAATAGCTCCCATAACCTGAGTGTGGAAATACTCCTGGTGTGCAGTTTAGGAGGTCCCAGCTGCCTTGTTTAGGAGCCAGGGGATCTGTGTCCTTGGCCCTGTGCCCAGGTGAGCCTGGTGGGGGCAGGAGGGCCTTTCCACACCTCCCTCTGCAGTGAGGGTTTGGGAATTGCTGAAACAAGATTCTGTGAGTGGTACCCAAAGGGTACCTCTCAGCTGGAGGAAATCTGTGTTCTCGTCCTCCTTGTCTCTGAAGTGTTTCATGGCCATAAACAGCTGTTGGATATGAGTGTGAGGGCTCTGCTTTCACATTTGATCCCTTAGTCCAAAGAGGAAACTGAACCTCTCTTCCATGTCTGGGGTTGCTGCTGTAGGGTGGGATGGGGGCAGAAAAGTCAGGCAGTGCCTGCTCCGAACTCTTCCTCCTGTATCCATATTTTGAGAGGCAGAGGTTGTGCTCAGGTCTTTTTGGAAGAAGAGGTCTAACCACCGGTCTCCAGGAGGATCTTCCAGGCTGTGGATCCCACGTGGAGAGGGGCATCTCTGGCTATTGGTACAGGAAAGGGTTTTAGGGCTCAGCGTTCTCAGCAGGCCTTTAGATACTTGAGGTCCTGAGAATTCAGACAATCCCCTGCTAGTTTTCCCGCTTGGCTTTGGGCTTATTCTGGATGTGGATGCTGCTCTGAGGTGCTGATGGTGTGTCATCTGGCTTTTGCAATCTCCCAACTCCCTTTCTTCCTTTTTAAACAGGAGGATGCTTTTGGACATGTAGGCTGATGGCCTTGAAATTTAGTGCAGAAGAGGAAACGTTTGGGAGAAGGAATTTACGTCCCTTGGTAGCTTTCTGCCATTGCAAGATGTATTTTGTGCTGGGTTATGGAACTGTGTGAACTCTGAGGGGTTTGACACAGCAAAACTTTTGCACAGTTGGAGGCTTTGTGTCCCACAGGGGGAGGGTGTGGCAGAATCCAGTTATCTCAGGTTGTCTTAGACTGGTGTCTGAACCTTGAGACCACCTTTCCCAGTATTTTGGCTGTCAATGCTGGGAATGAAAAATTGTATTAGTCATGTATCAGCACAGTGAGGGGGAGAAAACTATTCCTGATGGGAGAGGTGGAAGGAAAAAAGCAGTAAGGACAATGGCCGGGATCAGCTGTAGGAAAGTTTGAGGATGAGCCTTTTAGTCGCCACGGGGAGCTGCATTCCTGTCTCACCTCCATAAATGTGCTTCTGTGCCATAGCAGGGAGAGATCTCATGGAACATAACCACTGGAGCATGAGGCAGGACCCGCCTGCTCGGTGATACACGGCCCTGGATGATGAGGGGTGCTGGGATGTGTTTCTCATTAGCAGCCAAAAGTGTGTTGTAGAGTTATTTTTAATAATTTTCCTCAGTCTAATGTTGATTTTTTTTCTTGAATATCTCCTCTTAATTTTTCAAAGCGCTTCCTGGAACGTTCTTGTCTGGAATATCACAGGTTTGTTCAAGCTCCTTCGCTGGGTTTTTGTGCAGGAGTTGTCTTTTTGAAGTTGGACTTCACACACAGGTTGAGTCAATCACACTTGGTGAAGAGGCAAGGTGAAGTAGGAAGTGCTTTAGAAACAGCATAAATCAGAATATTCCAAATATAACAAAGGCTAAAACTTGTCGTTCTGGTGCCTTCAGGAATGGTCCCTAAGAGAAAAGGTGCAGTGACTGATGATGCTCACAACACAGCAATGCAGTGTTTTCATCAGAGCCCTTGTTTTTCTAACCCTTCTGTCCTGCTGTCTGAAGATGTAAGCCATGGTTAAGGAGCAGATCATCCATCCTTTAATTAATAGCAAATTTTTTTTCTTTCATGTCCCAGCTGAAAAAAGGTAATTAGTCAGGAAAGCATAAAAAAAATGCTTGAAGAAAGTGAGAGTGGCATAACTAGAGTTACTCATAATGTAGTTCTGGTGTGTGTATAAATATATATAGAATAAAATAATACCTGGAAGAGGGAAGGGAAGATGCATTTCAGCTTTTCTGTGGGCACAAGTACCTGTATGTTTTATTTCCCAGGTACTTCATCCTCTGGACTAACAGTACCAATGAGATTTGACAGTTTTAATTGTGTGTATATATTTTTTTTTTTTTTTTAATACTGTGTAGGTTTGGCATTTTCAGGAGTACGTTCGTTTGGTTGTCTGTCTGACGCAGCAGCCCTGCTCTGAACCCTCCAGCTGCTTTGAATATAACCTAATGTACACTTTTTCAGCTGGGGTATTGCTTTTCTGTGATAACTTGCTAAAGCATAAACTCTATTAGATGCATTATTAAACACTTTCATTGATCTTACAGTAAATGCCGTGTAAGGGGAGATGTAGACACATAAATACAGCCCTGTGTCTCGCATACCTTGCCATGCAGTACATATATCAAAGCTTGTATCCTCTGTAATTACCCACTCTCACTAGCAATTAGGCACGGCTCCAGCTTTGCCATTTATAGCAGCCTTTATTTTGATGCTCAGTTTCAAATGTTGTAACAACAGTGCCATCCTTAAATAAACAATGAGACAAAGCTTTCCACAAAGCAGCCTTACGGGAATGCAGCGAGTAACGAGCCCCGGAGGGCACAGACTTGTTTCAGAAGTTTTCCTTGTGCGCAGAGCCCGGCCTGGGTGTGAGGGGGGAAAAAAGCATTAGACTTAATTACGGTGTTATGATTTACGAGACCGTGTGCTAAAATGGAATATCCTTGGTGCAGAGAGCTCGTTGTCGAGCAGAACTGGGGAGAAAGCTGGGGGTAGGGGAAGAACTGATAGATTAATGCAGGAGGGAGTTTACCTATAATGGAAATAAGAGAGGAATTTTGAATTGAGACAAGACGTACTGCAGCTTCTCAGCTGGGCTGTGGGTGATGTGGGAAGTAGTCAGGAATGAGAGGGGAGATTGTTTGACCTGCATGACCTAAAGTGGGTTTTTTAAACTTCCTTTTACATAATGAGAGGACTAACTAAACTAAACTAAACTAAGCCAGTCTTGACGCGGTTCATGGCGTCGCTGGAAATCACGGCTGCCCTGTATTTTAAAAGTACCACAGAGGAAAGAGTCAGGTCGGTCTTTGACTTCGCCAGCCTGGAATGTGATTCCCCAGGAAAAGCTCCTGAGGCTTTGCTCAGGTGGTGTTCGGAACCCTTCGCTGTTGGAGGTGCAGGCGGCTGCTGCTGCTGCTGGGCTGAAGCCTGAGCCTGTTCGTTGAGCAGTAACGCAGAGCTGCGTCCTCTGCGCGTGGATTTGCTGCACTTGGAAGTCTGGTTTGTGCTTGCTGTGAAAGGTCTGTTAGTTCTTGCGTGATGTACCTGACAAGGGGATATTTATGGCAGAACTGGAGAAAGGAAAATGAACGGCCCTCCGGGATTTCGCCTTTTTTTTACCTCTTGTGGGCTGTGTTTTGCCATTTAATCAGAGGTGAGTATTTTGACTATGTTAAGGACATAATTCCCTTGTTGACTGACTCTTGAACTTCCATCGATCATTTGTAAGCCTCATTCCATCTAGAGGAAAGGCTCAGTTGTTCCACCACTGTGTGGATGTGTAAACACTTCCTGACATAAATCCTAGTTTCAGCTGTTTATGATGCTAAACCTCAATGCTTTGGGCCTGCAGCTGTGTGGGAGGTGAATCCCAGTTCCCAGGATTTCCAGCTTCCTTTCCTGGGGGGTCACAGGGAAGCCTCAGTTGTCCAGCTGCTTTGTGTTCCCTCTCTCTGGAGGAGTAAAAGTAACTTCTGTTTTCACTCCCTCAGTTCCCTTTAAATATGAAACAAACTTAAACCAAGGAATTTTATTCTAGCAAGGTAAAAACTGGGAAGAGAGTTGAACAAGAAAAGCAAAGACAGAGAAAACACAGGGTTAAAATGTACTTGCTGTTCATGTCCTATATTAGGTACTGGTGGAGGTTTTGAGGGGCTGTTTTGGCTGTGGAAGCCAAAATGTTGTGTCAGGACTGGTCTTGCTGCTCAGCTAGTGCTGATTTTGTGACTCTCTGTGTACTTTGTTATTTCAAATGGTTGAGGCCTGTGCTAAAGTTGGGATGATCTCAAACATTTGAATATTTGTTGATTTTTGTTGTTGTTGTTCCAAAGGTTTTTGGTGTTGTTTAGGTAAATGCAGAATTATATCACCTCCTCCAGGAGACTGTCTGAGGTGAAGTTTCAGTTCCTGCAGAAAGAAATACCAGTTTTAAGGTTGCCTGTGTGACCTTTTGTAACACAGAAGTTATATAAAATGGATTGTAGTACTTGGTCATTCCTATATAATACAATTCAGGCAATTCTTTTGAAATGTCCCTTTAAGGTTGTTGCTGCTGCATGAGTGAGGACATACAGTTGAAATTTATAAGGAAATACTTGGTGGAAGGAGGCTGGAAGGGCATATCCCAGTGTGGTTGTTACTATTTGACACTAAGTTTGCCACAGCTCTTCTCTGTACGGAGAACTGGTATTAAAACCAGTAGTCGAGTTTTTATTCTTTGACCTCTGGGAGATAAAAATCAATGTCATTTAAAAGAAAATCAACAAACAAACCCTGAAATGAGGCTTTTAATATGAACCTCGAAATACAGAAACTTGTGATCCGATGCTTGGACTTCTTATCTTGATTCCCTTTCAGGAGCTTGTTTGAATTTCAAACAGCTTTTTTATTCCCTGCACACTCGACACACACAAGTTAATCAGTGTTGCAGGGGCAGCTGAAAACTCCCTTGTGGAGAAAAGCTTGAAAACCAGAATGGTCACAAAATGGAATGTGAGAAGTGCCCTGAGTTCAGCAGTAATTTTCTTCCATTAACTTAAAATCAGAGCCTGTGCTTTGCAGGCAGGGGGGCCTCACTAATGGTATGTGAGCACTTGAGACCCCAAGCAGTGCTTTTTGCATGGCCTGGTTGTTTTAAATTTAATCTAAGCTGGGCTTAGATTTCTGACAGGCCCCCCAGATGTTCCAGGTAACAGGAACAGTGGCGTGCTCTGCTGAAATGTTCTCAGTCACCTTTTCAGTCTGGCTCATGCCTTTTAATCGTTCAGAAACAATAGATAAAGAGAGGAAACAAAATGAATGTGTTGGGAAAGACTGGATATGGCTTTTGAAAAGAGAGAGCAGATCTTTGTGCAGTTTTCAATGCTGAAAGATGTTCAAATGCATCACTAAGCAAGGTCTGTTCTTCCCATCAAAGAATAAAAGTTTAAGGCTACTTAAAAAGTTTTTTTTTAAAAATCCTTCATTAAAAAACCCCCCCAACCTAACAAACTGCATGGAGTGAAAAAGATTAGGTGCCTGTTAGTAGTATTTTCTTTGATATTTTGGACAATTTATTGAGGTCGTCACCTTTTGCTAAGGTGGACTTAATACCAGCCTGAGGGTGGTATTAAGTTAGGCTTAACTAAATCCTCACCCAAATTTTGACAGGACCCAGTGAGCTTCACTCCTTACAGAGAGATGAAAAGTCAGGTTTAGGTGGAGAGTTTTGTGGAATTTTGATGTTCTAAAATGAGGTTTTGCATCAGGCTTGCTGATGTAAAAATCAGGTAGGGCCATCTCTGTAAGGCTTCTCAGGTTGAAGGCAGAACTCAGTAAGTCAAGCTTTACTGTCAGACAGGTTTCATAAGTAATGAACTGATGTAGAATTATTTTGGATTTTAGGTTGCTTTAAGGGCACTGAAGTTATTGCAGTAAACACAGGAAGTCCAAGTCTCAAAGATATTCAGTTATCTTTGTAGATACCCTTAGGTATCATCGTAGCATGTTATTTATAAAGAATATTAGAATACAGAAAAAAAATCCTTTCCTTTAAAGGATAAAAGTACAAAATAACATACAGAAAGTTAAAAGGAATTTTTTTTTTTTGGTGGTGAGGAGGTAACAATTTATTTGTGTCAGACTGGCCAGGTTGATTGAAGGGATGGAGCAGCTCTGCTGTGAGGAAAGGCTGAGAGAGTTGGGATTGTTCAGCCTGGAGAAGAGAAGCTTTGGGGGGACCTAATTGTGGCCTTCCAGGACCTGAAGGGAACCCCCAGGGAAGATGGAGAGAGACTATTTCCAAGGGCCTGGAGTGACAGGACAAGGGGCAATGGCTTCAAACTGACAGAGAGCAGGTTTAGATTGGATATTAGGGAGAAATTCTTCCCTGTGAGGGTGGGGAGGCCCTGGCACAGGTTTCCCAGAGAAGCTGTGGCTGCCCCATCCCTGGGAGTGTTGCAGGCCAGGTTGGATGGGGCTCTGAGCAACCTGGGCTAGTGGAAGGTGTCCCTGCCCATGGCAGAGGGTTGGAATGAGGTGATTTTTAGGGTCTCTTCCAACCCAGGATAATATCTATGATATTATATATTATTTTACTCAGAAAAATAAAACAACAAAATAGTGGCCAAGTCTCATGACATTATTTCTTGTATAAGTGAACTGAGATGTAGGTCCTACACCTGCAAATTTGTAGATTTAAGTTGCAAATATATCATGAGATGGTTTTAATAACCTGTTGAATAGAAGCCAAGTTAAGATTTCTACTTCCTTGGCTGGATCCTTAGGGATACTAAAAGATGGATTAGGATTTGGTCATGAGACCCTTCAGAGGTTCCTCAGAGAGGGCAGTGCCTGGCAGCTGCAGGGTTTGGGGCAGAGGTTTGCGTCACCAATGACTTCTCTTGCCGAAACAAAACAAGGTCGGGACCTGGCAGGCAATAATTCTGGTCTGTATTAACTTTTGTAGTTGAACAGGTTTTTCTGCCACTGAATGTAAGGACGAATTAATGTTGCAACCCCCCTGGAACATCTAGGGTACAGTGAAGCCATTTGCATGGGGAGTTTGGTTGTATCAGCTCATTTGAGGCCACACTGTGGGGTCAGACATGGTTTCATCTGGTCCGTTTCTTTTCTGTGTCAGACTAAACTCCCTCCTGTGATTAGGCTGCTCTTAATGGAATTGTTTTACTTGAGCTGGAAGCGGGACACTGCTGGTTTGAGTTTTCAACCATGGATCTAAAGTATGTTGAAGAGGAAATACTGGATTAAAGGGTGGGACACAAGAGACTTGCGGGAGGTTGTTGACAAATTGTGGAATATAAGCAAAGACTCCAAGTTCTGGGTCAGTGCTCTTTTTGTAAGTGTTGATCTGCTAAGCTGTTCAATGCAAAAATTGTTTTGCATCGGTTTATCTCATATGAGCAAGGCAGTTGTGACAAAGCTAGTTAGGTTATGAAAGTTTCCGTGTGTCAAAAGTTGTTCAATTTTAAGGATGCATCTAAAGATGCTGAATGAGGTTTATCATGACAAGAGAAAAGTGTGCTGGAGAGAGTTTTACACTTGCTTATGCTCAAGTTTTGGGTGGAACCTCTTTGACAGTGGCAAATACAATTATTAATGTTATTCATTTGTAATGGAGGTGAGAGAGAAAATGCTTCCCTCCTTTCTGCAACCAGATAACTGAAAGAATGGAAGTCATCACCCAAAGCACATACACTTGGTTGAGGAAGAGCTGAGTCCTGCTACCCAAGGAGCTTCTTAGAAAGAAATTCAGCATCATCAGGGCAAGCTAAAGGGGCCAGAGTGAGTACAGAGAGGGTAAGACAAAAACCTCAGTCAGAGCCAGAGAAAAATCTGATATGTGACCCAGGGGCAATAAAAATGAGTGTGCTGCTGAGCACTCTTCTCCCTGAAAAGTGTTATCAAAGAAACTCCTGCTGTTTGGTTTGTCCTCTGTCCCGGAAAACAAGAATTCACAAATCCTTGGACTCGTTTGGTGATCTTAGAGGTATTTTCCGACCTAAATGATTCTATAAAATTATTTCCGAATAAATGACCAAGAAAATACCTGGAGCCATCTCCAACTTTTCTTTAGAGCAGGAAGAGCCTTTAAGTCTCCAGAACTGACATAATTACCTGTGACTAATGATAATAGGGTATCATGGGACGGGTCCAGCCTCCAAAATGGAAATTTGGGACTGGTATTATGAGTGGAGCTGTGGTGCAAGAAATAATATGCACCCTCAAAGGAGACCAGAGAGAATTGATAGGGTTTCTAATACAAGAGCTGGAAGCCTTGCAGATGGAATTAAAGCAATAATTAAAATGCCATCTGGAAAAAGAAACTGGGTGCATCAGTAGGAGTCAAAGCAAAAAAAAAAATTTCCGGGTGACACTTTGAATAATGATTTGCAGGTGAAAGTGAAACCTTTTATGGGCAGCGATTAAAAACTGTCTGGGAAAAGAGCAGGCAATTCACCCACTCTCAAACAGCAAGGTGGGGGTCACTGAGCTGGTTGAAAATGTATTTGCTGTGGTCCTGATCTGTTTTTCCACAAACTATAGGTGAGGAAAGCCTTGGGTTGCTTTGTGTTTGAGCCTCAGCACAGGCCTGACTTTAGAAATGAACTTGCAGAGCAGTTACCCAGGCGTGGAAATGTAAGTGTGAAAAGACAAAGGGGACTTGAGAAGGTGACAAAATACAGTTTTTAAGGTACTTGGGGAGAACTCCTGTTGGTGCTTAAAATTTCAGACGTTTCCATTTTAATTTATCTGAGAAAGAAGTACGAGATCAGTACTAGGCTGAGGCACCTTGACAGCAGCTCGGCATCTAGTTGTAGGAATTAATAGGGCTGTTCTTCAGGCTCCCAGGCGCTCGGAGTTCTGGGAGCAGCAGGATGACCTTGATGCCTCACCCAAATGAACTCTTCGGAGACTGCTTGCAGATACTGCCTTAGGCAGAAGATCAAAGAGTTATTTCAAGGAACGACTCTGCTGAAAAAGGCATCCCTTTTTTTTCTTGCCTTTCTCATAACTTGCAAAAGCTCCTGAATAGGATGCAACCCCCCCCTGCCACCCTGAATCATTCACTTGATGGATGTATTGTTCCTGGAATGGACTTCAGAGCCGCCAAAAAGAAAGCCTAGCATCCCCTCAGAGTGGCAACATCAAGGTTTTCTGGTCGTGTCAGGCAAGCTTGGAATGCAGAAATGAGATGGTGCACGGGTGGTTCTATTCATTCAGAAATCGTAGTGTGGCTTTGTAACTGCTGAAATTTGAGGGGGCTGTGAGAGTCATTTAAAACCCGCCTGGTTTGGTGATGTGCGAGCAGGATGTGGAAAACGGCGCAGGAAACGTGATGTTTGCAAGACAGATAAAAGGAGACGGAGCCACAGCAACAGTGCAACAGCATTTTGTGGGGGCAGCCCTGGAGAGTGTTGCTGAAGAGCTGAGCTTTTTTTTTTTTTTTTTCCTGCCAGAGAATTGATGGTTCTGTGACACGGTGGTGATTTATGTCCCAAAATCGCCCGGTGCTTGCGGAGTCGGGCGCCAAAGGGCGCTGCAAATAGGAGAGACCCGGCTGAGTGATTCTTGTGGGTTTAGAAACAAGGGTAAGATCCATCTGTGGATCAAAGGAAAATTTTAATTCCGAGTGTTTCACTGAGTCCTTGAGACTGTAGGTTTCCTGTCTCAGTGTGCCCACAGGCTGATGTGTGGGGGGCAGGTATGAATCCATAATTATTCCTTTCTACTGTCTTATTTTATAGATTCGAGGAAATTAGGGCACTATGTCCCCTTGCTTTTGAGGGATTTAAAGCAGGAGAGGATGACAGTACGAATTACACTGCAGAAGTTATTTTGTCTCAGTATAAAGCAAATCTCTGTATTATAAAGGGATTTTGGTGCCATGTGGACTATGTAGAGGATCAAACACGAGACTGGAAGAACTTGTTTGAGCCTGTTTGGGAACATGAACATCTCTTGGATGTGATTTTGAAGGAAAAGCCTATGAAGTCCAGGAATTGACTGGATGTGAGTGAGACACTGTGAATCAAGGGAAATTTAGCCCCAACTGCACTTTGTGCCTCCTTTTTTATGTAGTTACGTAGAGATGTATGTGTTAAAATAGTCTGCCCTTGGACAAGTGCATGGACTAAAGAGACCAAGTTCATGTCCAGATCAAAAAAATGAAGATTTCCAGCAAGCTGAGGTCAAAGAGCACCTTTTCAGTAGCTGCTTTTCATCTATTATCTTGCTTTAGCAGAGGTCGTGGGAGAACTAAAGGAATTTTATCCCTTTAGCCTGAAAGGACTGAAAATATGTTGTCAGCTCTTCTTTCCAATCACTTCAGTCGGCTGAGGATAACGAAGGTGTTGTATTCCTAGACTTGCCTGGGTGCTGAAAAGTCTTCAAGTGTCTTGAAATGCTGTCAGAGTGGAATCTGCACCTTGGCTGTGGGTATCTAGGTTGGTGGGTGATGTTGCCTGTTGGAGGAGTCCTGGAATTTCCATGTTCTGGCTCGTTTTGATTGGTTTGATGTGACGACGGTGTGAGGCATCAGACCCGATTCCCTGTTTTCTAAGGATTGCTGAAGATACTCATAATTTCTGTTAAAAAACACTTTTACAGCCAGAAGAAATAGGGATGTTTTTCCTGAGCCGGGCCTTAAATGTCTTCCATAAGCTCTCAGTCTGCTCCATATAAAATGGAGAATAATTTTACGGGGAATAATTCTGAATGAAATGAAGCAGGTTATTTATTTGAAGAGAAGAGGGAGGAAGATTTTAGCTAGGCATTCAGTGAAGTGTGTTGGGACCTCTTCCAGGCTGAGGGGGTTCACTGTGGTCCGTTGTTTCCAGCATTTAATCTCCTTGTGGAGGAACTGGAAGCCCACTTTGTCTCTGCTACCAAGCTCTGGCATCCTGGAGGAGTGGCTTGTGCTGGCAGTGGCGCCCTGCAGGGGACATTTTGTACCACTGGCACTTCTGCCACAGCACTTGCCGTTTGTGTGGTTGGTGGCAGGATGTTGAAGGGGAAATTTGAGCTGAGAAGGGTCCACACAACTCCCAACAGATCACAGGTGATTGTCTGTTACCACTAAACAGCCTTTTGCACACTTTCTGCTTCTAGGGGAGGTTGAAAAAATTGAGCGATTCCTATTCTTGGGATGCCAATGAGTTTTGTTTTCCTGTTAGTTTGCAGGAAGGAGGAGAGTCTCTGATCCTTGCCGTGATTTGGGATTTAAGTCAGGAATTTGATGACTCCACCACTACCCACTCCCTAGACTGATCTTTTGGGATAGACCATGAACGTGAAGGGACTGAGGATTGCCTGGAAGGGACTGATATGTTCATTAGAATAGTATAGATCCAATGACGTGAGATCCTTTCTGTAAAGGCCAAACACTCCAAGGAGAGGCAATGGACAGGTTTAACACTTCCCCAGCGGGCTGGTGGCTCTTTGTGCCCTGGAGATGATGGATTTTCCATTTGGAGGCTGGTGTTCCCACCTTAAACTGGCCACCTGGGTGTCCAGGTGAATTTCTGTGTGTTTGGATTTCTGATTTATCAGCTCTAAAGCAGGAGCAGCTGCTTTCGAGTGGGTCTTGGCCGGAGGGGGGTTGCTGGGGGTGCTGCGAAGTTTCTTTTTGCGTCTTGCACTGGTGAGAGGAGGGGAAGTGGGATATTTGTGCCGTCACTTGCAGATGGAGAACTGAGCACTTGCTGGTCAGCTGTTTTCTGGGCACTGTGTTGCCAGGGTAAGTCAGCAGAGAACGTGATCCACATGCCAATTGAAAATCTGCTCCACAGCTCTGACAAGATCTCTACAAAGTTGGTTGGCAGGAGCTAAGGCATAACTTTGGTGAGTTAAGTGCTGTGATACCTTTTTTTTTTTTTTTTTCCAGTTTCAGGATGACAAGTTAGATACAAGCTTTTCTGTTGTATAAACACAGAGCTTTATACACAAACAAACAGTTATTTTTGGTGCTCATTTCCCATGAAAAAAAATTAAACTCGAAAGGTAAAAATAAACAAAAACATGTACTAAAACTCCTTCAGATTAAAGGTTAGAGAAAAGGAAACAACAAAGGCTCGAGCTCACTTCCAATTCACAGAATTGCTGACACAGAGCTGCAGACCAGCCAGATGAACTGCTCATTGTGAGGTGCAGGAGCAATTTGTAATCCTTTTAAGTTACCAGAGTGTCAAGCAGCACATACATGCAGTGCAATAAATCCTTGTCTCTGCTTCAATGCTGCTAAGAAATATTATCTATTTAGGCTTAACCAATATCTGTTTCTATCTTAATGGATCACAAGAGAGCAGTTAACTTCTGAGGTCTTATTTAGGGCACTGTGCTGATGGAAGGATTTATATGTGAGTTAACTGTGGTGTAAGATTATCGTGCCTTTTGCTTTGGTGAATAGTTTTTCAAACCACTGAGGCTGTGGATATACACTGAAGGCTGCTTTTTATCAGTGGCCTCACGTCACTGTTCAGCACCCAGACAGTTTCTATGAGTGCTTTTTAGCCCTCTCTAAGCAATATGAGTTGATTTACTTTAACAATCGGGTAGATGATTTGTGCTACCAGAGTTGACTGCTGCTCAGAGACCCTCAGGCTGTGAAAGGTTGTAGCATGAAATGAGTGAGCCAGAGTAATGTTTACTTTTGCCCTTGCCTGCATTTGGGTCAACTTAATCCTTTTATTGAATGTTGTGTTCTACGAGTCTTGTAACTCAAAAAGAGTGCCAGGGAGGCTGTTTTATTTCCATGTGTCAAATCAGGAAACAGTGGAGAATTCTGCTTCAAAGAGGGACGTGGGGCACGGCTGCAGCTGCAATTCCCAGTCAGAGAGAAAGCTTGGGAAGAGCCTGCCTGTTTTAGCAGGAGGCCAGACCTTCTGCCACTCAGGCTGGAGCGTCTCAATGTCCTCTGAAACGGAAGTGTTAATCAAAATATATCAGACCAGTTGTTTATGTGAGTGGATGAGATTATCCCAGACAGTGTGGGGCTGTTTGACTTGGAGAAAGAGCTGTGTAAAGAAAGTCCTCAAAGCTGCACCACAGAGATAGTCAATTGGCTTTTGGATTATGTCATAAAATCTGGGAAGGTGATAAAAACCGAGCTGATTTTTGGGTGGGGTGCTGGGCTTATCTTTTCAGATCAGCTTATAGCTGTGGAGTATTATTTACTGTGCACAAATGAATAGGGAACAGGAGCTGAGGCAGTGGGTATGTTTTTAATCTTAATGTGCCAGGCAGCAGGTTAACTTCTTGTGATAATGTGTCCAAGAGGGTTGTGGAGTGATAAGGAAAAGCTTAGAACAGTTTAACTGGGCTGAATATTATTGCACAATATTAGATTAGAACTTTTTAGAGGGGGGCTGTGCACACCAATTAGTTTGTTTGACTTGAAACTAGACGTGAACTTTGGTATGCCTTTTTTTTTGTGTGTGTGTGTGTGTGTCCGGGTTCCCCTTGCAGAGAAAGTGTGAAGTAGACAGTCACTGTGGTAACCAGGGTGACAGGGAAATAAACCTCAGGATCTCGGGCTTGCCTGTAACTGCATTTAAAACCTTACACTGACACGAAGAGGTGGAATACACCAAGCACCCGGAAAGGTGGAAGGGTTCTTTCTGGGAAGAGCTGCTAAAATGTATCCCATTTACTTACAATTTTCCCATTAAGAAAATAAAAAAGAGTGGCCTGTGAGAGGTGACATCTCTGAAAAGGGAAACGGGGATTTCTGTTGCATCTGTTGCCTGCATGGTCCCTGTGCAGGGGTAAGTAACCATGGCTACTTACTCCATCACCCACCACATCCTCACCTTGCTCCAGTTTTCTGTGGTAGCTGCAGTTCTCTGTGGTCTCTGTTGGTAGCTTCTTCCAACCAGGTCCTTTCTTTTCTACTCATACTGTATTTCTCCCCCCTCACTCGTGCCTCACCTCCCCGAGGCCTTGGAGCCCTGTCGCTGTGCCGTCCCCGTGCCAACCTGTCTCACAAGGTCGGATTTTGCCCCTTCCCCGCCCACCTCTTGCTTGAGGGCATGTGCTGGGCACCCGTGGGCATCAAAAACTTCTGGCTGTAGCAGGACAAGCTAAAAAACAAGCTGAAAACCCCCGCTGTTGCAGCGGGGGCTCTGCTCCGGGTGTGGAGGAGCCGATCCCAAGGCTCCCCCTGTGCCGTGCCTCCTGCCCAGCCTGCACCAGGCAGCTGCTTGCCCAGTGCTGGGACAGGTCCTGCTGGCGAATGGAGAAGGGGAAATGTTATTTTTTTCCCATGTATACAATGAAAGGAAGCGCTGCAATAAACGGAGTGTGAGGTAAAGAGGTTTTCCCGGCACATTACCTTCCAACACTTCTTCATCCTGTTTCTCCCCTCCGGGTCCCACTTGGCGGGACTCTCCTGTGGGGAGGTGCTGGGCAGGGATCATGTCCAGCACCTGAACTTCCCACAGCTGGTTCCTGCCTCTGCCGCCCCCCGGGTCCTTCCTCTGGCATTGAAAGCCCTGCTTTGTCCTGTGAGGAGATGAAGGTCACCTCTCCCTTTGATTTGGGCAAAAGCAGGTCTCCTGCACCTTGGCACTGCTGGAGCTGGTTTGGAGAAGTGCTATTTCACTGCTGATTAGCCAAAAGAATAATAAAAGTGTCAAAAAATCAAGTTCAAGACAAGAGGGGTGGGTGGGAGGGTGGAGAGAGGAAATACTTGGAGATGTCTGCAGTTCTTCCTGTTTGCTTCTGAAAATTATGAGTCAGATCCCCCAGAAACAAAAGAGAGGGGTTTGAAAAATGGTGAGATGTTAAAAAGAGTAATCGTGCATGCATTTGTTCTCTTGGTCTTCTGGCTTCTGAGCTTTGAGAGCTGGAGGCCATTTTTCACATTTCTCTGGGCGGTGGTGACAGCAAGAAACACTCTTTTCCTCCTCAGTGAAAGCAGAGGGGTTTTTAATAGATATTAATACAGCATCAGGAACCAGAACAATAGAAAAAATACCAAAGATCACAAGATTTGGGGTAAAATGTGTGATACCATCGCAGTTCTTCTACAGTTGATTGCTTTGACTCAAAAAACTTTTGCAGCATGAGTTAGGTGTAACCCTGGAGCTGGTTTGCCTTTGCTTTGTGGGATATATACTTTGGCACAGGAGGGAGAAGGTGCGCTGTGTGTGCCTGGGTTATGTTTGTCTGATCCAGAAAGGGGAACCGTGCTCCTTCTTCCCGGGTAAAACACAACCTGGATGTTTAAAGCCAGGGATTTTATGGGCTTTGTAACGTGAGCGTTAATAAGTGTGTGTACAGCGCTTGAAAGGAAAAAATGAAGTGGATATCATTGTTCCACTTATCATATCACCGAGTGCAGGCTTCTCTAGAGGACGGGGTTTCTTTGTTTCTCTGCCAGTTAACTCCCAGTAAATGTATGTAAGTGATAAAGGACTCCAGCTCTGCAGGCAGAAAGTGATTATTTGCAGGCGTTTTTTCCCCCCTGTTACGGTGTCGGGATAAACCGTGCGAGGAGACCTGGAAGCACTTCCTTCACCTGAAAAGAATGCTGCCAGACTGGAGGGCCTGAAAGTAAAAGGCCAAACTCATTTCTTTGGAGCAGAGCTTGTTGTTAAGACACACCTTGTTGGGTGATATAACTGACAACTGACAGCGCTCTGTGGGGCTCAGCAGAGTCACTACTGAGGGCACAAGTGGGCCAAAAAATGTTCTGCTACATCTGTATTAATAAGTTAACATGTACTCTGGGGTGCTGGGATGCAACAGCCTGTGTTCTGAGAAAGATCTGAAGCAGCTTTGGGGTGTGAACCTGCTTATTATGTCATTTTCCCACCTCAAAATGCTACTTCTGGGAAGTTTGCACAAGGAGCGCAGCGGCGCGTGGGCTCTTCTTCCGCCTTTACCTTCGTGCCCACTGAGCTGCACAGAAATCATTATTTTGCCACATCTTGCCTTTTTTCTTGACTCTCCTGCTTCCCAACTCCTTCCCCTGTGGAAGGAGCATTTCCTCTCCAGGTTGCTGCTCCGTGCGAGTGTGTGCAGGTTGGAGCCTCTTTCCACACCTACACCCAAGAGCTGCTCCCGGCGACTGGGAAAGCAGCTCCGAGAGAACCTGGAACAGCTCCCAAAATGATCTCTCCCAGTAGGAAACTGGCTCTGCTCGGTTTAAAAACAAGTAAATAGAGTCACTGTAATTTCTCAGCTGGTTTTTGTTTGGAAGATGTTGGTGTTTTTTTTAAAACTCGCTTCAGAAGAAACAGAAAAGCGAAGAGAAGTTGCAGCTGGGCCAGGTATTTTTGCACAAATTTGTAAACATTTATTGTTGCAAAATGAAAATAAAAATAATAAAACCCTTTGTTGAGAGAACTGGAGCAGGTGTTGGAGTGAAGGTATCTCTTATTATCCTTTAATAGCTGTGCCCAGTTCCCATTACCAGCAGTGAGAGCTGGACATGTATCAAAGGGTGAGCAGACCTTGTTCAGGGCATTCCTGCAAACCAAAGTCATCGTCCCTGGAGGCAGAAGTAAACAGCAGCAGGATTTTGGGAGCTTGATGGTGGTCATGCTGTTAAAGTGAGAGCTGCCTCCTTTTGTCTGGAAGCAAATCCAGGCAGCGCCGCAATTCCGGGGCACTGCCTAGGCGAGAAGGTGGTCAGGAAAGGTTCGTGTTCCTGGTGGAAAACCTGGGTTTGTCCTTGGTTCCAGGGTATAAAACACCATGTGGAAGGGGACCATGGCTGGTGGGGGCTCAAGATGTGTTGCATGAGTGTGGTTGGCCCTGAAGACGGTCTCTAAAGGAACGTTCTCAAGGGATATGAAAAGTGCTGGGTCAGATGCTTTGTTGCTATAGAAAAGGGCTGTTTGACTAATTTCGGTGGAATTCCACAGGTTCACACTGGGACTTGTCACAATTGGAAAGCCTTCCTTCATTTGGTGTCCTGACATATAGCAAAGTTTGTAATATGGAGTGGTTTGGTATCTGTGTCATCTAAAAAAGGGAATTTTTTTTTTTTTTTTAAACCCAAGCAAAAAAACTAGGCACATAAACTTTGCTGTTCCTGTGTGAAATAAACACTGCAAAATGGGGAAAATACCAACATTTTGATTGAACCATGATTTCCGTGCACGTTTTTACATAGTGACATGGGTTGATCTGCTGGATTGTCACTGTTTGTGTTACGAAAGGGAGAAATAACTTAGCTTGTTTTCCAGGATTTATGTTCCAGCTTGTGTTTGCAGGATTGATAATATGTGTACATACTTGTGTACCTACATGCTTGTGTGTGTACGTGTTTGACTCTGTTGTTGTCCCAGAAGTTGCTGATGTTGGTTACAGACCTTACAGAAGCACTTGGGGCTGGTTTGTCTGCTTAAACAACAATGTTTTTACATTGTGCTGTTTCAGCAAAGTTTCCTAATTCTCCCCTTTTGCTTATGCTTCCTTTCCGCAGTGAGTGGTGCTGTTTTGATGAGTAGGTGTGACTGCCTTCATTACCATTTTCAGGGATGAAGTCACTTTTTGATCACTGGATAGATACTGGCGTTTCTCAGCAGCGTTTTTCTGGGCAAACCTTTCTCTCTGGTTTCATTAAATGCTGTTAACAGTGAAAAATCCAGCCTTTCCGACTCCCTTTATTAGCGCATCATTCTTCAAGCCATCCTTCCAAGTGGCCATTCACAAATATATGCGATGGAGGTGTAGGCAAAGCTGAGAGGAAAAAAAGCACAATTTCTGGTGCAAACTGCACATAGAATTTCTTTTGATTGCGATTATTTTTTTTCTCTTCTGCTGGCTGAATAGGTAATAGAACTCGGCAATGAGTTCTGCTTGTCTACTTGATTTTGGGAACAGTGACCTCTTCCCTGAAGTCACTGAGGGCCGTGGAAATTTAAGCTACTCAGTCTGACAGGGACTGACTAGTGAACTACTTGCCTAAAATTTATGGCAGGCATGGATAGTCCTAAAAATCCCATTTTTAGTTAACAGTGGTCCCAGTGTCAGTGTTTCTCATGTATGTTAGGTCACTATACATAATAATTCTACTTCATCCATCCTTTTTTACACAGAGAGAGCTGAGTTGCAGACCTGTTACGGGTACTTGTAAGCTGGAGTTAAATTTGTAAGCAGGGTGAAAGTCACATGTTTAATCTTGATTTTCTGCTTTACTTCTAAGTGAGCGTTGTGTTTGTGCTGGGCCAAATCCTAGACTTGTTACACAGTGTTTGTATTCATTGTGTAGCTGCCTGGAGTAAGGATTAAGCAGAAGAGCGACAGAAGTGAGTTGTATTTAAAAACTTCCATGAAGGACAATTCAGTGTGAGGTGCTGATGCTGCTCTTTCTTTAAACTTCACCCCCCCACACACCACCCCTCAGTGAACCCGTGGGAAGGTGGGATTACTGGGGTGAAATCTTGGCCTCAGAGGGACATCAGTGGAAATTTTTGCCAGTAAGTTCAGAGAGAGCCAAGATTTCTTTCACCCAAAAAAGAAAATGTTGGTAATGGAAAAATTGTCCGGTGTTCCAGGTGATGTGTGTTAGTGGGTCTGTGTTCTGCAAGCCACTGCTGCCTTAAGAAAGCTTTCCTAATGTTAATTTTGTCCTTTCCATTTTTTTTAGCTTTAAAAGAATTTCTTAATCCAAACTTCATCGAAGAGGGTGTTTTCCTGGGCAAGTGTTTTCCCATTAAATGCCTTCAGGCTCTCGCAACATCCTCATGTGACGGACTCTTACTTTTCATGTTTAAAAAAACAGAAAAGAAAGAAACAAAGGAAGAAATGGGCCATTTCCTCGGGTTTATGGGAATGTAATTTGTTTATCGGAGGCACGGAGACAGACTGAAGCCAAAACACGCCTGGGAGCAGAGCACCAGGATTTTGTGGAAGTGTAGTGGGACTTGGGGAGTGCAGCGTGACTGGGGAGCGAGCTGGGTGGGACGGGCTGACACACCTCCTCCCATTGCCAATTCCCCATGGAATCATGGAATATCCTGAGTCAGAAGGGACCCACAAGGTTAAAATCCAGCTCCTGGCCCTGCACAGGACACCCCAGGAATCCCACCATGGGCCTGAGAGCTTTGTCCAAACACTTCTTGGACGCTGGAGCTGTGACCGCTTCCCTTTCGCCAGCATTAAATAGATGTGCTTGGCACCACTGAAAAGTGACTTGATGTGTGTTGTACTGATGTGAGGATCTTGAAATACTGTGCAAATGTTTATTTCCTTGGCAAAAATGAGGATGTCCAAGGCAGTCTCAGCACCATTTTCCTCGTGCTGGAATGGGTTACCTGTGATGCAGTCCAAGAAAATGGCAACACTGAGACTAAAATCTGAGAACAGTGTTTTCTCCCCCGCTGCCTTTGAATCACCACATAACATTTTATTCTCTTGTAATCATTTATTTTAACTCAGTTCTTATACTTTAATTGAAATTGCACAATGTTTTGTATGTAAATATAACTATGGAAAGGGATAAACAAGTTCTACCAAACAGAAGCTTTTGCAAGCTGAAAGCTTGACTGGATATAACACAATACAAAAGAAAAACAAAGTGACATTCAGGATTTATAGCTGGATTGCTTAATTGAACAGGAAAAATCTCTGCTTTTATTTTTCCCCCCCTCTGACATGCAAGCCTGCAGGTACAGTTACAAGAATAAGTGAATGCACTATCAGATAAGGCAAAAAACTTCAGGACTAATTGTTTGTGCAGTTGTTAATGTAGTTTTGTTTTCCCAGAGTAAGGGTATTCATTTAACAGCGTCTTTCAACCTGTGTTAAGCTTTGTGTTCGTGGCAATTAAAATTTGTTCAGAAAGGAAAGGATAAAGTTGCTAAAATCTGGGGCAGGCAGGAATTAGACTTTCTGGTCTCTCTCTGTGCTGCTGCACCTCATTGGCATGTAGAGCAGTTCTTTAAATGTTGTTCACTGTGCTCCTCCTGTTTATCAAAGGGGATTTTCAGCATGGAATCTTCCTAAATGGTGCAGAGATTTAATAGCCCTGCTGTAAGTGCAAGGAAGTTCCTTTTTATTTCCTGAAAGATCACAGATGCAAGAAGGTGATGGTGAAGAATTCTGGCTTCGCAAAGAGACAGGAAAAAGGACAAATTCCATATAGTGGGGCTAAATCACAGAGCTATAAATCACTTGAAACAGGATTGGTAGTCAAAAAGAAGTATGAACTCACATTTTGGGAAGGGTGAGGTAGATTTTTGGCAGGAGACTGCTTGAAGCACACAAGAAGTGGGCTGACCTAGATGCCTGATAAGAGGCTCAATGAAATGAAAAGTGGGTGGACTTGGAGAAGAACTGGGTGGACCTGATTGTTTTGGCACTTAGGTATTTGATGCTTGATTTCCAGGGCAGCAAAATTTTAATAACCTATTGTTCATTATTGGTTGGTTTCTCAGTGGTATGACCAGCAGCTCTCTTCTCAGTGCTTCCTGGGATGTTTGGAGCACAGGAGAGGATTTGTGGGAAGGGAAGAAGTGCCTGGTGTGGCAGGAGCTCTGGAGAAGTGTTTCTGATGAGGAGGTTGTGTGTGGGAAGGGGTGCCTGAGGAGCAAAGTAAGGGAGGCTCTGGGGATTGCTCCACGAGGGAATGTCGAGGTTATGTGGTTTTGGGATGTAACCTCAGCCTGATTTGTAAACTGATGTTGAACAAAGATGTTGCCTGGCTCTGCTGGCAGTTAAAATGTCCAGCTCCTCTTGCTGATGCCTGTCATCCACTTTTCCCCCTCTTCCTGCTGCTGTCAGGCCCTACTCTCAATTTAAGGAGAGTAAAAGGTGAACAACCGTGTGTCTTAGATTGAAGCCATTGCCTCTAGCTTAGTCTGTTCAGCTTTTTGAGGGGTAAAATACGCCACAGATCTGTAAAGAGTCCCGACTCTGCTCATTCCCATGTGTAATAGCGAGACATCAGTAGCTGGCCTTGTATTTTTTAACAAGTTAACACACACACATACACACACAGATGTGTAGTTACGTGTGTAAGAGAGTCTGTGTGCTTGTGTGTTTAGGTACCGTTTTACTTAAGAATATTGGCGGTGAATATTGGCTGGAAAATGTGTTGGTGGGAACAGACAAAGCACGTTTCAGGATCGTATTTTTTAAATTGAAGGCACAAAGCTTGGATGAATGATATTTTGAGGATGCTTTCTTTGGCAACCTAAAAAGCATCTTATGAGAGAGACCTAAAATTCATGAGACCCATCGTAATTCCTTTCCTTTTTTTTTTTTTTTCCTTATACTGGTTTTTGTTCTTTCAGAATGCCACTGTATCTCAGTAGTAAATCTGAAATAACGTTGTGAACAATCTTTCTAGGATTAGTTATACAACTGTTCCTTGACTCTTGCACTACCTCGGCAAGTTCCTAGAAACCTGTGGTGGATTCACCTTTAACCTGTGTTAGGTAATCAGGGGAGCTTGTAGGGCATGAAGACTTCCCCAGCTTGTATGATTCATACCTATAAACCCGGGTACCATTACAGACTCTTCTGCCAACACACCTTATCAGTTCTGCTGATACCACTTAGTCCTGCTCCTCCCATCACCTTGTCCTTCTTACTCCTGCTTTCCCAGATACACAACCAGTCCCCACTGGTTCTTCACAGACTCATTCTGTTTTTTCCTCTCAGTGCAAGTCCCTATGAAGTTGCTCTTCCTGGCAGAAAGATTTAGTGGGAATTACTGCAAGTTATTGCTTCCAGTGCCCAGGGAGCAGAGCAGCGTTAGAAGCTGTCTGGGAAGTTTGAAGTTAGGCAAACTCTGAATACAAATGATGAATGGTTTTGGGAGAAGTTGATCCTGTCCTTTTATTGCTGAAACAACAAAAGTGAGAGGCCTTGCATTTGAAAGTGCTCGTAAATGCCACCTTATCCCTGGTGTGCGGAATGGAAGGCACGTGTGGGGCTCTGCATGGAGGGAGAAGGGACAGATTGAACTCCACCAAACAAAGGGAGAGGAACACAGGTGAAGAACTCTACAGGTCTGTGCTTTGACCACTTCCCAGGATATGATGCACTATCCTGGCTAATGCCCAGGACGTTCCACCTGACCACGAGGAAGAACTTCTTTGCTGTGCAGTGACTGAGCACTGAACAGATTGCCCAGAGAGGGTGTGGAGTCTCCCTGACTGGGGATATTCCAGAGCTGTCTGGACACAATCCTGTGCCATGTGCTCTGGGATGACCCTGCTGGAGCAGGGAGGTGGCACCAGATGACCCACTGTGGTCCCTTCCAACCTGACCCATTCTAGGACTCTGTGGTGGTAACAGAGAGTTGAAATCTGCCTTGGCTTTTTCCCTGCTGCCTTGTGGAGCTGCCCAGCTTAACTCCTGGGCATTGCATCGTGATGAGGAGTGGCCTTTGCTTCCCCTGCAGGGAGTGGAAAAACTTCCCTGGTTTCAGTGGGACAATGGCTGGGCATCTACGACAAGCAAATCCCATGAACGTTGTTACTCTCAGACCCTAATTCTGCAATTAGTGAATACAAAGGGCCCTGCGTAAAGTCCAGGACTGGAATTACCACTTTGGCTTTCCTGATGATTTATCTGAGACACCAGGGGACTGCTGTACCACTTAATTACCACAGCACCGCAACAGTTACTTGGAGGCATTGTGCATAAACCAGGTATTTATTGTGCTCGGGGAAGGACCTGCACAGCTAAAAATCATATCATGTGTGTGCAGGGAAATCCTCTGTGATTTGAATGCTGCCAGTGTATGAAAAACTAAACCACAGTCGTGTATGTGCCAGGTGCTGAATGACAGTGGAGGGCACAAAGCAGTATTGTCTGGAGCCCAGATGAAGAATTAAGCAAATTGAAGTTTGTCAAAGCTTCTCTGGTGGTATCATGGTCAAGTGGCTTGAACATTGGCGTCATAATTTGGATCAGCATTCAAATGGCTTGCAAATGTGATGGTATAATACAGTAATTCCTGCCTTTATCAGAAAAGTCTAGTCTGGTGCACTTTGACCTCCTGTGCAAAGCAGCAAGGGAGTGATCTGAAAACATGCTGTGCTGGGGTCTCACAGACACTGCAGATGTCCAGGACCTTTGTAGCCAGGCCTGTTACTCGGTTTCACACATCTGAGGTGGATTTGTGTGCAGGTTGCAAAGGTCTCGAATCGCTGGTTGTTTAACGCAGCCACGTACCAGACCTCAGGAGCAAACCCACAGCTGCCTTTGGCTCGGGATAAAAGTGGGATTTGAATATTTTGAATTGTGTCTCAGAGGAAGTGGGCTGTGTTTGAAGAGCCTCTTCTCTTCCAGTCTACAGAGCAGGCTGAAGTCTGGCATCATGTGCAACTGGGCTCTCGCTACAGCGTCGTAACAAGCACCTCCATAGTAAACAAGCAGCTGTTGGACTCTTTGAAGGTCATACAGCTGGAATACAGAACAGATGACATTACATGGAAATTCTGGGGATTAAACTGTTGGAAGACTGTGAACTAGACAAAGCAATGCTTTATTTTTTTGTCATGTGTTGTAAGAAACAGAGGTGGGAGAAGTTGAGGCGCTGAGCAAGGGCTCAGGAGATGATGTTCCTGCTCTGTCCTGCAACACGTCAATTAAATTTTCTGTGCTCTCTTTTCATGTCTACAGGATGAAAGTAGCAGCAGTTCCTTTCTCCTTTGTGTTGTCTGATATCTTTGGTTCCTGATGGCTGCAGAACTCATTTATGGTCCTTATCTTCATGCCTTCAGAGAATGCTTGAAGGCCAGTGATCGATATTAATTGTTTCACGTCTGATTTCTGAAAGGCCGACGTGTTTAAGCACTGCAGCTGACTGGCTCAGGGTGTGCGGGATCTCAGTTGGTGTTCTCAGCACCAACACCTTGTTTTCTGTATGGTTTTTGGTACAGTGACGTGCCATGATGAGAGTTTTGCATTTCATCCACGGTTGTAGTTGTCACCAAGGAACACGAGGTGTTCTTTGTGAATTATGGTTGGCTTTCAACATGTTGTCCTCCGTCCTGACAGTGCTTGAGGTCAGACCTGATGGGTTCATCCTCAAAGCCTTTGAGGGATTTTGTTGAGAGTGGGAAGTACTTCTTGGCACTGAAATCCTTTGGCAAAGCTTCTGTTAAGGTAATGCTTTAAAATCACCTTTCTGCGACTGCAGGTTTCAGGTGCTGTTTGTAGAAAGTTTTGGCCTGTTAGATTACGGACAGAGGGCATCTTGCAGGACTGACTCTTACTGAGTCCTGCTTCCCAAACCTCACTTTGTTCCCTTTAAGCCTGGCCTAACCTAGGCTGTGAAAGAATACAACTCCATAAGTATTGCTCCTGGAATTTTATTTCTTCAATTCCCCTTCCTCGCTGACACCTCACGTTTGCATCCAAGTATGTTCTGAGATTGGAGCTGCTGACTTCCAAAATGCTTTTTACTTTTTGGCTTCTGCTTCTGGGAGCTGCAGCCACAGTGGGTGATTTGTCATCAGTCAGCTTGGTAGAGGTGGAAAATTCACGGGCATGCTGGGGGATCAGCTTTGCTGCGCCTGTGCCAAGATGCGAAGCCTTCACCAGCTTGAGTGAAAACATCTATTGTGTAATTTGGCTGAAGCCAAATTGTGCTTTTTCTGGCAATTTCCAACAAAAATGCTGCTAAGGCTCTTGCTGTGAAGTGGCAGGGCAGTAGTATGGCCTTAAACATGATTTTCCTGAATAATTGTTTGAAACGGGCAAATTATTCACAGGGTGCTTCCTGAAAGGAAGCTGAATTTATGTTTAGGAAGTTCTGAGATAAGCTTAACAATTCATACTTCTTAATTTTATTATTAAACTTCTAAAATATTGCAAGAAATACATTAGATTTGTTATTTAGATTTTTCTGCTGTGGATTAAAGTAAGGCTTATTCGTTTTAGCAAAGGAAGATGTGGTCCTGGGAGTTTTGATGGGAGCTGAACCTTAATTCCACATTCCCCCTCAGAGGAAATATTTGGAATGGTGAAGAAGAAAATGGGGCAGCTGCAGAAAAGCAAACTGTTTCTGATTGAGGGTTAATGGGCTCTAATGAAGGAAAACAAGAATTTTACGTGTAACATCAATGTATGTGGTGTAACAAAAGGGACTTCCACTGGCTGTAAATGAAGTGGAATCTGAAACACAGGCCATGCTTTAGTACAGTGGAGGAAATCCTCCCTCTTGAAGGAAAATGTAGAGTTTTCTGTTCTCAGTTATGCTTAGCAACTGAGTCATAGAGTTTCTAAGGTATTTTTTGCATTAAATCAGAGAAATGTGTATTTGTATACACTGGTGTCAAACACACTGTAATGAGTGTAATAACTTTTTGTTTTTCTAGGTTAGTGGATGACCGGTGTGTGGTTCAGCCAGAGGCTGGTGACCTTGCTAATCCTCCAAAGAAGTTCAGAGGTCAGTAATTTGGGATAATTTCTCTTTAACAACCAGTTGATTCACGTTCCAACTCCTTGAGCACTTTGCCTTACCAGATGTGTAACTTCCCAGATGGTTTGTGAGCACCCTGGGGAAGTTTCAGACTGGAATGGGAATGACAGATTTTGAGAGCTAAATACAGAACTTGCCAAGGCACGAGGGGCAGGTGGAAAATATGGGGAAAGGGACTAATTTTCTTGTAGTCCAAGAGTTGGTTGCTGCTCTGTACACTGAAAGCTGGGGGAGAAACCCTTTGCTCCAGCCGTGCTCTTACTGTAAATGGGAAACAAGCTTGTGAGGTCCAAAACTACTCGAGCTGCTGGATTGTTTATTTCTTTTAAAGATAAGATAGCATTTTGAAAGACTACCCCCACATTTTTTGTCAGCTTTTTGTTTTGCTTTTGCTTAAAACCGTATCCGATTTTTTCTTTTTTCAGCGTGACCTTGTAGATTTTGGATAATTCTGCTGCTCTGCTTATTGGAAAAAATAACAGTGCGCTGACAACATGTGGTTTGTCCTTCTTGAGTGCTAAAAAATACTCTTAACTGTGCCAAAGCAGAGCCTTACTGGACCTCCTTTGGCTTAAAAGGGCTTGGATTCACACCAGTTATGGAGGGCAATGAGTTTCATGGCTGCTTGTATTTGTTCTGAATGATTTTTAAGGTCCTTTCCATCCCAAACCTTTCTGTGATCTCGAGGGGTTGCACTGACGTTCTTAACCTTATTATTTTATTCCCAGTGTTTCTGTATATGCTATTATTGCAATAAAGAATAGTAAGAAAAAAAAAGGGGCATTTAAACCATTGAGAGACTGAAATTCTGGTTTCCCAGAGCATTCAAGATTTTTTTTCATTATGAATTCGGGAAATATCGGCAGTTGGTTCCAGTTTCAGCTGTGAGCATTCAGCCCATTGTCAGATCTCGGAAATTAAAGAAGTGAGGATGTGTACTTGGGAACTAGGAGTGATAAATGTCAGTCCTTTGCCAGACTAAATTACTTCATAGCAGAGATAGGGTTGGCATCCAGTGTGGTTTTCAGGCTACTTGAGTGGGATTTCATCCTCTTGCTGCTTGGAAATACTTCTGTAAATCACCGTTTCCAGGTTGCACAAAATTTCAGGTGGGGATCATCTGGACAGTTTTCTGTCACTGGATTATCCTGATGTGTTCCTAAAGAGGAGCATATCCGGGTTTCTAGATGAGACCGAGGTCACTGGGAAGGTTTGTGATGGTACAGTTGAAGAACACATCCAGATGTCTCCGATCTGAGCAGAGGTTAAAGGCACAACCTTACTTTTTTCATTGCCTGGTGTTTGAGGGATTGATTTTATAACTTCAGAACAGGAGAGTTGTTTTATTGCAGTTCTGTGTTGTTCATTTCTAACTTCAGAGGGCAAAGATGGGAAAAGTTGATAATGTTCTGCGTTGATTTTTTTGGGAGGTTTTTTTGTAAGTGATTTCAATGGCCTCAGGTGTGTCTGGGCACTTTGCTGCAGGGTGCAAGCTTGTTGAACTGTGGGCACTAATGCCTGGCCAGCAGTGGTGGCAGTACATGTGGAGGTAGAACAGATGTGAGGAGGGGATGAGGCACTGCCAAGATGCACAGCTGTTTGCTGCTGCTGGAGAGAGCAGGGGCTGCACTCCCAAGTTACATCCCAGCTCCTGCAGGGGGATGTTTTCTATTAGCTGCAGACAGTTTTGGCTCTGTTCCCTGCTGTAGCCGCTGTGTCTTGCCTGCATAACACATCCCTCTGCTCCCTCTTCTCCACAGCACCTAATCTGTCCTCCAACTCAGATCCTCCTCTTCTTGGGGATCCCCTCTTGTCCCTTTCCCTTCCTGCCCCAAAACCTGTTAGTAGCTACTTTCCTCCTCCCCACTGCTGCCTCTTACCTCCCTTTGCAGCCTCTCCTCCAGTCACTCCTTCGCTCTTTCTAGTCTACTGTGCACCCAGGTGTCGCTTAATTGTGGTATTGCCGGCATTGTGGTAGCATGAACATTTGGATTAGCTGCAACATAAAGTCACAGGATGGGTGACCTTAAAGGGACCTTAAAGATCATCTCATTCTCCCCCCTACCATGGGCAGGATCACCTTCCCCTAGCCCAACCCGGCCTTGGACACTTTCAGGGATGGGGCAGCCACATCTTCTCTGGCCAGCCTATGCCAGGGCCTCCCCACCCTCACAGGGAAGAATTTCTCCCTAATATCCAATCTGAACCCCCTCTTCTGTCAGTTTGTCCTATCACTCCATGTCCTTTTTAAAAGCCCCTTGCCAGCTTTCTTTAGGCCTCCTCTAGGTACTGGGAGGTGCTATAAGGTCTCTGACACCTGTGGGAGAAAATAAATAGGTGAAAAAGTGAGTTTTGTGACGTTAATTGATGCAACCTACCGCTCTATAACATATTGTTAGGGACTGCATCCAGTGCCATGTTCCTGCTGCTTCAGGTAATCAAGGTGGTACTCAGGAGGGTGGCTGCAGCAAAAATAAAGCCTTTGCTTGGACATTTTCTCTTTCACCTTAGAAGTCAAATTCCAAGTGTGGGAATAGCAGGAGTTTTGCTGGGAGCTCAGCAGAAACTTGCTGTCTAACTGGGATTTAGGTGTCTCTGCTACAAAAGCACCCAAAAGCTCATCTCCGCCATGCTTTGTTAAATTTTGTAGCTCTGCTTAGAGCACTGAGGCTAAAGAGTTGCTAAAGGCTGTTCTTATGACCAAGAAATGTAAGCAAAATGCGTATTTGTTCTCCCCAGGCTTCTTCCGGGAAATGGCCTTCAATTAAAACAGCAAAGTTAATAAACGAAACAAAAACTGCTCTAAGTAGGTTCTTGACATAAAAGGCAGACTTAGGCATGAATGATTAATTGAATGATTAAACATAAGCAACTGAAAATAACATCTAACAGCAGGATGAGAGGGGCCTCTTCAGTAATAGGAACTGCTGTCTGCATGGTTTACAATGTTTTTATCACTGAGAGCTGAACTGGCGTTGATTTGGGGTTGGAGCATGACCTGGGAGTCAAAGAAGTATGAGAAGAAACATATTTCTAACAAGATGTTTAGATTCCAAGGACTGACTCTGAAAATTAACATCAGAGGACTGTGCTTGGTCTTTTTTGGTAATACTTTATCAACCCCTCTCCCCAGCAGCAGAAGAAAACAAACCCAAAGATTGTGGTTTTGAACTATTTGTGTGTCTCCTACAGAGTTCACTCAGAGATCAAATTAAGGTACTGAGCCGTTGGCCTGACCTGAAAGCCTGTGGAAAGAGGTGTCTCAAAATAGCAGTTTCATTTTTGTCACGTGTTTACTTTCTTTTTGAGTGGGTGGTTGCTATTCTGGTTGCTTCAGAGCACCCCCCGGAACGGGGTGTTGTTCAGCTGAGGGAAAGATGCGGTTGCCTTTCGTTTTGTGTCCACACAGAGCAGCCGTGGTCCCAATTTCCCCTTCAGTCGCGCTGGGATGACCCTGGAGCGGCTCTGTGCTCACATCCAGGTTGGCATCAGCGCACGGGAGGGCAGAATTTGGTCCCACACGTGTGTCCTGAAGGCCGATGGGGGAAAAAACCACCGAACTTTCTCCTTGTTTTGCTGTTGAATTTAAGGGACTGATCAAGCCAGGTGCTGCTTGTCCTGGTTCAGACTGGAGCTGGTGGGAGCCAAGGCATTCAGTGCTGTGATGGAAACGCTGCAGGGCCAGGTTCACAGAGATTAGAAAGAACAGTGTGTGCCAGAAGTCGTGTACCTTTGAAGAGAAGCCACATCATGAGCCACAGAACTGCAAGTTTCCTCAGCCTGTGACCTTAAGCACGCTTCAGCTTGGTGCTGTTATCTCCAGTGGGAAACACTTTGAGCTTCCAAGGCGTAAAATAGCACAGATAAGACCTGCTGGTTGGTCAGATTTAGCAGCTCTGAAAAAGGAGTGCAGGTCTGCCTTTTATTTGTAAAACAGACCTAAGTTTTTACACTGGTTTAAAATACTTTACGTTTTGTACCCCTTTTTCTCGAGGCATCTGCAATGGGAGTGATGTTTGAGTTGCTAAACATCCTCCTTTTTTCAATTATTAGTCTGATCTAGGCGTTTTCTGACATTGTTCTTTCCCTTCTCTCCCTTTCTGTACGTTGCTCGGTGTTCTCTCTTCCTCCCACCTGCCATTTTCCTTTTTACTTGCCTTCTACATACTTACGGTTTATTTTTGTGTTTTCTACCTCTTTCTCAGTTCCATAAGTGCTTTCATTTGCCTCTCAGACTCCTGACAGCTTTTTTTCTTGTCCTTCTTAGGACTCTTCTTTACCCCACTCTTTGCTCCCTCACATTTTCCCCTTTCCATTCTCACTTCAGTTCTTTTTCACCTTCCTGTATTTTTTTTTTTTCCCCAAAACGTGTAGATTCCTACACACTGTGATTTAATAGCCACATCACTTCCACTTTCCCACTTCTCAGCCTGCTGCTTTTTGGTAAAGCCACGTGATCGTTTCTCTAGTTCTGCAAATCACAGAAATCTTCCACTGTGGGCAAGAGTTGAATTTGTAACACTTAAAAAAAAAACCCAAGAGGGGGAAGGGAGAGAAGGCATCTGACAAATATTGTTCTAAACCATCTTTATGCAATATCAAGGAGCATTTAAAGGGCATATAGGAGTTATTTTCCTTTTCAGACTTCCTGAGTGTAGTTGCTATTTGTTTATCTTTGATAATGCCTATTTAATTAGAGTCCTCAGGAGGAGAAACACATATGTAAAACCCCATAAAGTAAGGAACTAGGAACTAGGATTTTCTGAGGATGTCTGGAGAAGTTAGAAGAGATGGTCTGTCTCATTAGTGGGTTGCTGGACTGACCTCCAGGAGGGCTGAGCTCTTCATCTACTGTGTGTGCTGGAAAGTTGCTTTACAATCTTATGCTCCAATTTATCTTTATTTCCCTGTTTATTTAAATTATAACATCTCTAAGGCAGGCACTGTTCCACACCCCCATGATGTTTAGGATCATGAAGCTTGAATTTACAGAGTATCCTATTGGTACTGTAATAAAAAGAGTGTGTGGGGGGAAATCAGAAAAAAACTAATGAGGCGACCCACTTTTAATGTAACTGGAATCCTAAAAAACCAAAATCCAATAGGAAAAAGCTTGTCTGGAAGCAAATAATTTAGTCTATAAGTGGAAAAAACCACAATTGAGATAATAATGATTTGAAAGAGGTTGGAAAGCATTAGACTGGAAGTCAGGAGAGCTGCTGAGGTTATCCAGCCCCTGCTCTGCATTTCTTTCTCCTTGAGAACTATCATCAGGAAAAATTCACCCACCTTTGGAAAGAGGAGCCCCACAGCAGTGACTGCACATCCGTGCACATCTCGGGTTCCTCTGCAGAGTGGGAACACTCTGAGGCTCTGCAGGAGGATGGGAAGCTCCGTGTTTACTCGAGGAGCAGGATGTGTGGGGAGTAACTGAGAGATGAAGGCTGGTCCTATAAAAAGAAGGTATTGTTGCTTCAGAGGAATAAATGTTTCATGGAGCCTTCTGAGAAGGCACGTTAATTATAGATTGTTGCACAAAGTAATAGCAGAGTTTTTGTCTTAAGAGCCGAAATCCCCATACTTCAAGTGAAATCTCCTACAACACACAGCAGGATTTAATGGTACACAACAGGATTTAATGGTACACAGCAGTTTGTAATTTTTTTTTTGTTTTCTTCCCTCCTTGGTTTCCAGGGTGTTGTAAAAATTACCTGGGAGTTACGTGCTGTAGGTTGCATGGTATAATGCGTGACATTATAAACGTTCCCCTCTGAAATGAAAGCAAACACCTTTGCAAGGTGGCTGGGCTTGCTCTGATGAGAATTTGTAACACTTTTTCCTGGGAACGGCAAGTCAGGGCTGCCACGAGGGAGCAAATCTGTGAGGACTTGGGGTCGGTGCCAAGGAAAGTCCCGCCACTGGTGGTAATTCTGCGTGACCAAGCTTTGCCCCTGGGAATAGGGGCTGGATTAGTCCCCAGACAGTGATTGGCCATCTGTCTCAGTTAAATACTGGAGGCTGATAGTTTGGGATAGGCCTTCCTTTGACATCTGTAGTTTGCAGCCCATCGGGGGAAGGGTTTCACTGCCTATAACACACAGGCAGTCCTGTATGTTCTTACCAGTCTTAAAGCTAAACTGTTTCTTCCTCTTACCAGTTAATGCATGTGGTGTGTGAAAGGACAGCTACCAGCATTTGCTAAGGAAAATGTCTTTCAAGCCTGGCTTTTAGACCAGCTGGTGGTTGGGACCACGTGAGATTAGGTATAGTTTATCATTCTAAAAGTAGTCAGCTTTGGATGAATCGTGAGCCTCTATTTCCAGTTTATAGGACTGTCACTGGACAAAATAAACTCCAAAGTCAGGGAATTTCACTAAATTCAGTTTATTGCCAATTAACATGACCTTTCAGTTACTGACTGCTGTCTCCTCAGGGTGTACCTCCTCCTCTCTTGTTTGCACAGACACCACGCTCAGGTAGTTCTTCCCTCCTTACCTGCTTTTTCCCTGGCCTGTTGGGTGGGGATAATGTTCAGATTGTGTCACTTTGATTTTAAAAAAAGCCCAAACTAACAGTAAAAACAACATAGTGAAGGTGCACAGAGACCTGAACTCTGTGTGTAACCTCCTTGGTGGCTTGTAGGTGAATGTGAATGAGTGCAGTCCTTGTTTTCAGCAGTGCCAGAAGGAGTTGGGCAGCCAGGGGGACATCAGGATTGCCGTGCCACCCTGTTTGTGGTGTCACTGCTATCAAGCTGTTTGGTGGCTGTGTTTAAACACCAGTATCTAGACGTTTCTGGGCGAAGAAACCCACCCAAAGCACACTTACAAATGGAGGAAATGTCTTTCAACGGGACTGAGGAGTGTTTCTTTCAATCTCTCCCCAGACTGCCTTTTCAAGGTGTGTCCCATGAACAGATACTCAGCCCAGAAGCAGTACTGGAAAGCCAAGCAAGCCAAACAAGGAAACCACACTGAAGCAGCACTGCTGAAGAAACTCCAAGTAAGAGACATCTGAGTTTGTAATCTTATCTCAATCTGCAGGCTGTGGAGTTACAATGGCACCAGAAAAAAATATTAAGTGTCTTGGGAACTACTGTGATGGGTATTTTTATGCCACCATGGCAACTCTCTATTCTCCTTAACTCTCTGACCTCCTGACTGGCATTTGTTACCCCTGGCTTGGTTTTTATCTTCCTTTGGGCTGGGGGTTGTGCCTGTGCTATAAGCATGGTTTTAAGAAGTAAAAATGGAGTTGTTGAAACCTGGCTTAAATTATGATGGAAGTCCTTTCCAGGAGTTAGGCAGAAGAGTGGAGGAAGAGATGTTCTCACTGCTTTAGTCTGGAAATTCCTTAGCATCTTGGTTGTCCTTGCTTTCGTTCTGGGTGATTCTTTTCGGAAACACTTTGCAGGTCCTATTTTGCCTCAGATACAGTGTGGATGGAGCAGCCCCTGTGTCTCTGAAGGACAGCTGGCCTGATGTTGTAGCTGAATGCAGAAGGCTCAGTGAAAACAAGGGCATGTCAAACCGGTGACAGTTCCACAGGCAGTGGAGAGTCCACCAGTGCTCCCAGTTAAAAACAGCAAGGAAGGCACGTGGTGTGTGGCCAGAGTTACACAGCCATTAGTGGTGGGAGCTCAGAGTTTGTTCTGTGGTTGTGTTTGACCCAGACTATTGTGCTTAGCCTGGATGTTGCCAGCTGTGACCTACCAGTTTTGTTTTGTCACCAAGTCCATGTATTTGTAGACAGTTCAAGCCCCGACGAGTAAAAGGAGTGGTGACAGTGAGAAGATTATCATAGGCCTTTCCTCTCCCCCTCCCCCCGCCTCTTCAGGATGAAATAAAGCACCTGGAATTACTTTTTGTGCTTGAAATTTTTAAAAAATATGGTGTGTCTAAGGTGTGATCCATAAATTGTGACTGAGCTGTTCTGGATAATTAAAAAAACCCAGAATCAGCATCAGAATTTTGGTGCTCGTATTTTCAGTGCAGCGGTGCTTGCGTTTTAAATGTGGTGCCATTTCCTTTCTCTCTGTTTCAGTAGCCAAATAGAGGTACTGATTTTGTCGAGTTTAAAGCAATATAATCGTTCTCTTGCAGCATGCAGCAGAACTGGAACAAAAGCAGAATGAAAGCGAGAACAGAAAGCTGCTGGGCGAGATTGTAAAATACAGCAATGTCATACAGGTAAACCCATTGAAATCCCTCTGCCTTCTCTCCGCGTTGGAAGGGAAACAGTTGTTTTGTTTCAAGGTTACAGTGAAAATGAAAGTAACCGCTGTAATCTGGATTGCCAAGGGTCAGGTAAACACGACTTGGTGAAGTTTACAATACTGTGCTTTTCTGCCTTGTTTTAAAGCCTACCAGAAGTGCTGCACGTTGGTGTTTGAGTAAGATGTCATAATAAAAATTCTGTGTGTGATGTTTGGTGCTGCAGTTTGGAATCTGAACGTAAATATGTGCCTTTTATTTGCAAGATTTATTTCCAAATCGTCTTGTAGAGGTGCTGCACAGCTCCTTTTAAATCACTGAAGTAATTTGTATTTCCTGACATATAAATGAGGCAGAAGCTGTGTTCCTAAGTGCAGTGCAGCTTTCCTGTAATGGATGAAATTCCTGAAGGTATCACTGTAATGGACCTGTTTAGTGTGTGCTGTAAAATTGATCACTGACACATTTCTCTCAATCTGAGATACATCATCAGTTTAGTTTTCCTAAACTGTACTATACTTCAATAACTCTCTTCGAGCTTTATTTTGCCTTTATATATGTTCTGAAAAATTGCTACGGTGTGAAAACCTGCAACTCCTCCTTTGACTGGAGGGAGAGAAAGCATCAGCTGTCCTAATTATTTTAATTGTTTATCTTAATTACTCTGTCTTCACAGCTGCTGCACATAAAAAGTAACAAGTACCTCACAGTCAATAAGAGGCTGCCAGCCCTGTTGGAGAAGAATGCCATGAGGGTGTCTCTGGATGCTGCAGGGAATGAGGGATCCTGGTTTTATATCCAGCCCTTCTGGAAACTGAGGAGTGAGGGTGACAACGTAAGTGGAGATGCAGAATGTGTGAGAGGGAGAAGGCAGAAAGCTTCCAGGAGACACCTGATTTCTTTGCTACTGGCCTATTTCATAATGGATTAAGTTCAGGTTAAAAAAATACTTTAAGCTTGGGACTACTGTCTTTCATGGATAGCTAGGAGCTGTTTCCAAATTATCTGCTCTGGCATCTGAAATGTCGCCGCATTCGTCTGAGCCTCTGCTGACCTGTGTTGGGGCATCTTTGCTAAGTCTGCCTGTTGTGTGCAGTTTTACAAGGCTGATAATAACTCACAGGGTAAATTTTTTCTAAAGGAGTTGTTTGGATTTTTTTTTTTTTTCAAATGTTCCAGGCAACATTTTTATTCTAGAGGTCAGTAGAGAATGTCTCTAGGAAACACAGCAGTCTGTATTCCCTCTCGACATGAAACTGGTATTTATGACTGGAACTGGGTTGGATAGTGTGGGAATTCTTTTCTGGGTAGGTCTCAGTAGGAGTTTTGCCTCTTGGTAAGAGGAAGGGTACATAGGAGAGCTCTTTGCTGCAGATCTGAGAAAGAACAACTCAGTTCTTCATTCTCTTGGCTGTGGCTTGGTTTAGTGCCCAGTGTGGAGAATTCGGATCTGGGAAGACCACATGATGAACCTGTGTGGTTTTACAGTGTAGATCTGGCTGGGAATGTTTGCCCCCTCTTGCCTGTGCAGTGATCAGTGAAAGCCCTCTCAGGATCACACATGGGAATGCCTCTTTTCTCCTGGATTTTCTCTTGTTAACTTTGTGGTTACCCAGCTCTTGGGATGCCATCCACGATGACTGTGGTTGCTTGCAACTCCTTTAGGCAACCTGTTGTGGAGAGGAGAACTGCATTCCCAGCTCCTGGTCCAATGTTCCTAAAGTCAAAATCTTTTCCTGCCTCTTGTAGTAGTCAAAAGGGTATGTGAAAATCCCTCCTTTCCCCAAAGCCTGTTGCAGAGAACTAGAGCAAATGTAGCACTCTGGAGGGGGTGCGTGGCTTTTCAGGTGGGGAAAACAAATGTTGTGGATCAAATATTCTTTTCCTTCTTAAGAAAGAAAAAAAGGTGACCATTGCTTTAAGGTTTTGCCTTAATTTCTTTGGGTAACACCAGTTCAGCATCTTACTAATTTCTCATGCCTGAAAAATAAGTACATGTCTTGCTCTCCAGAGTGAGGACCTGGGATTCCCCGACTGTGATCTGCAAAGCCAGTGTGAGCCCTTAGAGCTGGAAACAGCAGGATGATCCCAAGCCTTATAGGTCATCCTCAGCACTACAGAGTTTTTGGTTCAGTTTGCCACTATTGTGCAGCCTTAAGAGTTTGGAAGCAGATTTGCTGATCTGAAAAGGTTGCAGGTGATCAGTGATCACTGTGAGATCCCATTCCACAGACCTCTCTCTGAGTTTGTTCCCGGTGGGGCTGTATCTGATGGGTTCTGAGGGGAAGCTGTCAGGCTCGCTCCTAACTTCAAGTCCTCCTTTGGAACCTGCCTGCTGCTCATTTTCTGTCACCAGGTGTTGCCTTTCAGGGCTGGGACTTACCATTATAATTTATAATTTACTCGAGACCCAAGTTGTTCCTCATTTCCACCAGGCCCAAACAGATCTGATAATTTTCTTTGCAGACTTGCAGTGATAAACACGAGTCCTTTGGTAGCTTTCTCATAACTGCTCTGGCACATTTCCAGCCCTTCAACAGACCCAGAAACCAGGCAGCTGTTGCATGAGGGACAGGGTTAGCAAGTGATGGGGGAAATCCTCATTTTCTTCTCATGGGTGGAGAGAAGCTCCAGACTTTTACCCACTCCTTTGCTCCCAGTTAGTCCCAGACATGGAGTAATTTAGGCCTCTCAAGCGCATGGTTTATGTTTGGAAACTCTGTGGGTTTTTAAATTTGTTTTCAGTTTCCTATATCATGGAAGTTCCCTGAGAAAACATTTTAGAAAGTCTTTAAAACAGTAGAAGTGATTATTGAATTGCTGCTTGGAGGGCTGCTACTGTGCCAGGTAAGCCAGGCAAGGTAGATCCAAATATGCCAGATATCCTAAAAGAAGTCTGGGGACGAAGCTGTGGTACAAGAAGTCCCGTGTGTGGCTCTTCTGGTAAGTCATCACAGTTGTTTAGCCCTGGGAAATATTTCAGAACTTAGTTTTCTGAAGGAGGGTTAGCTTAGCTTCATTAGCAACTGATTAGTTATGCAAATCAGTGAAAGTAATGAAAGAATATGGCTGAAAATCTGCAGTAATTGGCATAACTGCAATATTTGCTGCAGACTTTATTAAGTCTTCACTATTTATGAAGCTCTGCCTCAGTGAAAGATGTGGCTGATTAAGGATAGAGCCGGTTCCAGATTGATTGAATAGCAAAATAATTGCTAGAATTTGAAGTGCGTCAGCTGTGCCACTGGCAGGTGTGGTTATCACATAAAAACCATGGACATGGAGTAGCAGGGCCTTTGGTGTGCAGGACTAACTCCACTGCATTCAAGACTGAAGGGCCTTGTAGGTTTAACTTGAATTCAAATCCTGAATTCTTAACTGGCTTCACTGTGAATTTAATCGTTTGTTGAAAGTCTCTTATCTTGACCAGCAAAGAAGAGTTTTTTTTCAAAGGGATCATGAATGAAATCCTCCAAAGCTGTGTGTCTGAGGCAACTTTTTGTGGCTGTATGTGAGGAAGAGGTCCCAGAGACCTGTCAAACTATTACCCACTGTGTCCATCTGGGCTGAAGGGTGACTGAGGAAAATGAGCAAGAGCTGGTGTCAGTTTTAATTTTGTAGAGCAAAACCTTGGCAATGTATTGCTTTGTCTTCTGTAATCTCCATGTGATTCAATTCTGCAGGCAGAAATAGGAGCACCTGGGCTTGTGGGTGCTCTGCCTCCGGTGTTTTGGGCGTGCTGGGGCATTATTTGGAGCCAGGAATAATTGGGGAGGGGATGGGAGGAAGGCAAGAGAGCAGACCTGTGTAATAGAACAGGATTTCTGTCGTTTTCTGCATCGCTGGTGGAGGGTGTCCAGGGAACAAATGCTGTGAAATTGTCTTTATCCCTTCCTTGCCAAGCACTTACGGAGGTTTGAAGCCTAAAGGAAAAGAGCATTGGATGCCTTGTTGCTCTTTTGGCAGCCAGTAGAGCTGACCAGCACTGAGGACAGGTTGCTGAGGTGGACCTGGAGCAGGGGAGGAGTCTGAGACAGCAACCATGACCCCACATAACAGCTCTTCCTCAGATGTGTGCCTACAGCAGAGTAGGAAAAGATACTTAATGATGCTCTTACTAATTAAAGTTATGATAGTCCTGGTGTACATGCAGTAATTTTGAAGTCCTGATTCCCCTTTGCAGGGTGCAAGCCTGGTGGCATTTTGGTTAATGAATTGTCTCGTCATAACTTCTTAAAACAGGCTGTAAGTAACATGTGTGTGGAGCATGGCATGCAGGAATGTATTGCACATGTGAAACGTGTCATAAAGGCATCTTGACATTATTTTGGTTTTGCTGTTGAAATTGTTCCCATTAATTGGATCAAGTAGGATTTCTGTATGTGGTCTGAGCATGATGACACTGTCTTGTGCTGCTGTTTATTTTAGCTGTGTTGATAAAGAACAGGCAACCTTCCTTTTTTTTTTACCTCTGCAATAAATGGGCCAAACTCACCCGTGTTGGAGTGACACGGGGCTGAGCTGGGCTGTGCTTTTCCATAGGAAATGTGCTGATCAGTGCAGGTCGTTTTGTTTCTTTGCCTTCCAAAAGAAAGCATGGCATGTGTGCAGCATTTCGTGTGGTAAAAAAAATCACATGTAGCCACTTGTCTTCATGTCTGTGTGTGCTTAAAATCACTGTGAACAACTTAAGCAAATCAGGACCCAGCGCCGACCAATCTGTGTGGATTGATCTTTTTTTTTATTATTTATTTCTTTACCCCCTTCCAGGCATGAACTGAATTCTCCATATGCATGTCTCAAGCAGTTTTTAGGTCAAAGTGTTTCTCCCTGTCTGTATAGGTAAAGAATTGCAAGGGCATGGGAATTTGCTTGTAGGGACTCAGCCAGGAATTCCTCTTGTGGAGAGGAGGTCTCTCAGCTGATGCACCTGCTGCCTGTGCTGAGCTCCAAATGCTATTTAGAAAGTAACAGCAGAGGGGATGTTGTGTGTTCTTCCCCTCTCTGACTTTGCAGTGATTTATGTTCCTCTGAATTGCAGTCATGCAGTCTAAATCACGAAACTCCTGAGCCTGTCATGACTTTTGCCAGAAGATGGGCCACGGAGCTGGGGAGCCACGATTATTTTCTAAGCTTTCTCTACCCTATTTGGCTGGGGTGAGGAGTAGTTAATGTAATTTTTGGATGAACTGAAGTGCTCTTGGAATTCATAGATTCGTATCTGTTTCGTGGTCTTGAGTTTCTGCGGAAACACAGGTGACGTGTTCACTGGGAATGTGAGGATTCATTAGTGGGAAGTCTTGAACCCTGTGATTGCAGAACACGGGTGAACAGAGCTGCTGTGTGAATTGCCTGCAAATAAATTCACCCAGTGCCGTTCCTAGAGCATGCACCTGAGTCATTGTCTAAAAATGTAACATTGCTTCATTTTATTGGATAACCGCGTTGGTCTAAAATGCACTTTATTTCTGACTTGCAGGTTGTTGTGGGAGATAAAGTTGTTCTCATGCCAGTAAACGCAGGGCAGCCCTTGCATGCCAGCAATATTGAGCTCCTGGATAACCCTGGCTGCAAAGAGGTGAGCTCAGGGTAGGGAGGAGGGGTAACTGCTCATCTGAGATGTGTTACAGAAAGGCTGAGAGAATTGGGATGGTTCAGCCTGGAGAAGAGAAGCTTTGGGGTGACCTAATTGTGGCCTTCCACTGCCTGAAGGGAGCCCACAAGGAAGATGGAGAGAGACTATTTCCAAGGGCCTGGAGTGACAGGACAAGGGGCAATGGCTTCAGACTGACAGAGAGCAGGTTTAGATTGGATATTAGGGAGAAATTCTTCCCTGTGAGGGTGGGGAGGCCCTGGCACAGGTTGCCCAGAGAAGCTGTGGCTGCCCCATCCCTGGGAGTGTTGAAGGCCAGGTTGGATGGGGCTCTGAGCAACCTGGGCTAGTGGAAGGTGTCCCTGCCCATGGCAGGGGGTTGAACTGGACGATCTTTCAGGTCTCTTCCAACCCAAGCCTTTCTGTCATTCCATTCTATTCTTTACTGGTAACCAGAACCCACCACAGGCCCACTGTGGGCTCTAAGCCAGAATTAAACATTGGTTCCAGCCTGGCCTCAAAATAACCCAAGAGGAAATATTCTTGGTGCAGTTGTGCCTGACACTGAAAGCTTTGTGAGGTTCGCTTGAGTATCTCAGACTCTCACTGAGGTAAGTCCTTGTCCAACATCTCTTCAGGATGCTTTTGGGAGGCTGCCACAGGCAGAGCAGCATTTTCCCCAATCAAGCTTTTCCAGTATCAGTCTCAGTAACACTTGAGATCTTCAGGCCCCACATTAGGAACTGTACAAATACGTAGCTAAGCCACGTCCCCTGCCATCCTAGATGTGGTCTTTTATAAAAATAGAATATCCCAAAAAGAAAAGGACACCCCCTAAGACTATAATTGGAGGTTTTTTTTGTTGTTGTTTTCTTTCAAGGTAAATGCTGTCAACTGTAACACAAGCTGGAAAATAACTTTGTTCATGAAATTCAGTAGTTATCGAGATGATGTCCTGAAAGGAGTAAGTATGATTTTTAAGTTGTTTTTTTGAATCTGAAAAATTACACTGTGTTAAGACTGTAGAGAAATATTACACGGTGAATAAAAGAGGAAATGAGGGCCTTGTGGAGATGTTGAGGGTCCCTCACTACTGCCCTTCAACAGGCAGAATGTTTTTCCTTTGTGTTTTCATCCTACTGCATGAAATTGGGATTGTTCTGGCTTCCAGCTGCTTTCCCCTCCCACAGAAACTGAGGAGCGACAAGAAAAGCTGAGGTTCAAGGCCAGGATGACGAGAGCTCTGTACAGAGTAGCTGTGACACTTCAGGTTTATGCCAAGATGTTAAAAGTGCTGTCACAGGCTTGCAGAAGGGAGTGAGGCGTGAAAGGTGCCAGTAGCTGCAATAAGACAATGTAACTTTAAATGCTGAGATATTGTGAAGTTTTGTGCCTGTAGATCAATCTCTGAGGTAATTTACATTTCCATTTTAAAGATGTATTTAATTTGTCCTCGCACGTGCCTTAATAAGTCATTATCCGCTGGTTACTTTTTGGTGGGTATCAAGGTACCAGCAGTTTTTGAGGAGGAATTTGAAAGGGGAGATGGTGTGCTTGTGTAGACCTGTTTGGGGATAGTGTTTCAAGCCTTAGGAAGAGGCAGAAAGAAACAAAGATGATGCCAGCAGAAGTAAAACGGAGAGGGGGAGCTGGTGTTGGTTGCAGAGTAGAAGAGTTGAGATATGATGTTAGAAAAATCTCTTCACTCTCCCTAAATAATAATAAAAAAAGATCAATTTAGTAAGGTTAACTAGAATTAAAAGCCTCCTTTAGGTTAATTGTTGCCCACTCTTCACTGCTAGTACAGATGTAGAAAATGAGTCCAGCAGCTTTGCCCCTACCGCTTCACAATGTTTTATTTTCATATGATTTCAGGGAGATGTTGTCAGGCTGTTTCATGCAGAGCAAGAGAAGTTTCTGACCTGTGATGAATACGAGAAGAAGCAGCACATTTTCCTCCGTACTACATTACGTCAGTCGGCCACTTCTGCAACGAGTTCTAAAGCACTGTGGGAAATAGAGGTATTTTTTTTTCCCTTCTTTTTATAAATATTTCAGGGCCTGAAGGCCAGGGTTCAGTGAAAAGGCTTTGCCACAACATGAGTCATTCTTAGGCTCTTGATATCATCGTACACCTCCCTGTGACTATTATTATTTTATGAAGCAGTTTGTGTGGGATGAACCCTGAAGAGATGCTTTATTGCTGCGCCTGGGTGGGGAGAGGAGGCTTCCTTACTCTATTTACCTGCACTAAAATGAGGAAGAGACAAATTCCAAATTCAGGCTTGACGTAGATGGTGTGATTTTTATTGAAACCAATCAAATGACGCTCGTCTATCCTGAGCTTGGAGTGTTTGCATTTAACCTCGTGTGCAATATGGAAAATGGAAATTTCTGGCCAGCAGGAAGTCTCAGAATTGCCTTCGAGTCCATTCTTCTGCAACAGGACACATTTTAGAGTTAGCCTGAACAAAAGTGAGGTTGTGGATGGGGGTGATTTTGAGAGGATGACGAACAAATATTTATTTGTTCGACTGGGAAAGATTGGAAATTGTCTCAAGTCCTTGTTATTACAGTAATGTAACTTCTATACCTGGAAATTCTTGTGTGACGAACAAACTTTCTGCATATAAAACCAGAGTCCTTAGGCAAATGGTTGATTTTTGTCTGGGCTCTCTGGAACAGAGTGAATCGCCCTTGTGCCGATTGGAGATTACTCCTTAAAAGAGTCAGGCGCTGCTGGGTTTGAGGAAGGCAAATGACCCACAGCTCAGTAGAGGGGAAAAAAGAAATAACCTGTGATATCTCAGATGATAGGGGATACTTTATCACTTGAATGAAAATTTTTCAGAAGCCCCTGGTGTTGTCAAAAATGAAGCTGGTATAATTGGGAAAGTAATTTACGATGGTTTGAAGTTTGCTCTTTTAAGTAGTGCCTGGTAGTGTAGAGCAGCTACTACTCTGCTTTCTTAAGCTCCAGATTCACACCATGTTATTTTAAAGGAAAATCTGGCTCAGGAGGCTTGCAGGGAGTAGATTAATAAAAGCATGGAGTGTAATAGGAGGAATATTTTCTGGGATCTGGCAAAAAATTAATGTCATTAGCTGTTACCCGTGGTGAGCTTTGTGTACGGACAGAGTTCCTCTTTGTAATGGTGTAGTTCACATAATTTTATTTGGAATGAACTGTAAGAAAAGTCAGTGATCTAAGCATGATCTGGAGCAACATGATTAAAATCTGTGCTTCTTGTTTTAGGTTGTCCATCACGACCCTTGCCGGGGAGGGGCAGGACAGTGGAACAGCTTGTTTAGGTTTAAGCATTTGGCAACGGGGAACTACTTGGCTGCAGAGGTAAGGGTGTCAACTAAACAAGTGTGTTTGCAACCTGTCTGGTTTATTATCTGGTTAAGGCAAAATAATATTGTGACTCCCCAGAAGAGCAGCTTAAAGTCTTTTAAGACCCGTGATTGTCCTTAAAAATCAAATACGCCTTTTGACAAGCTGGAATAGTTCATGATGTTCATACCAATAGTTCATACCAAGTTCATGAAGTGGTACAGCCTTGGATTTTTTTCATGGTTGCAAGAACCTGTGAACTTTTTAAGTCACGTCTAATCCATATTGACACCGGTCTGTGTCCAGGTTATATCTGTGGAATGAAAAGCAGGTTGTTTTTTTCCCCCCACTGATTGAGTTAGGTCTGTGCAGGATTGTTTGTTTTCACTTATGCTTTGAAGTATGAGTGTGAGAATTTGCTACAAGAGCCAGTTATAAATCACTGTGTGTTAGGGAATCCCTGAAAAAAAAGACTAACTGGGTTGAGTTAGTGCAACTTATGTGTTCAGACAACTCCTTAGTATTCACAGGGTGCTGCTTTCATTTTCCGGCTCCTGTCACAGCCTGCACTGATTTGAGAGCGAGAGCAAAGAGGAGCTATCAGACCTTTACTTATTTCTAATTATGTCAAAATCAGTGTCAAATCATAAACAGTGGACTGCTAATAATAGATAATTTTCAACAGGCAACCAGCACTCCCACCTAAGAGTGGGAGTGTTTTCCTTTCTGCTCACAGTGAGAGATGCTCCTAGTAGGAAGATTTTATTCAGACTAACTAAGCTGATAGAGAGTCAGGGAAGGCATCAAACACTGATGGGCTTCCTTCTCCCACCATACCAGAATGATCTGGCTCGGGGATTTTCAGGACTAAAAACTCTTCAGGTGAAGAGATGTCGAATCCGACCTTTCTACCTTTCTGGAAAGAAAAGACCCAGGGGGAAGACCTATAATAAGGAGAATACAATTGGCAGAGTGAGAGCTGGAGGAGCTTTTGGGTTGAGCAGAGGTGATATGCTGTGACTGGAGAGCAGCATTAGTGACTGTACCTGTGAAGTGTGAAATACCTGCTGGTGGAGATATTAAAAGGCACCGCCGTAATAAAAAGCTGTGAACTGTGTTTTGCACAGTTCATATGTCAGGCACAACACACCAGCCAGCCAGACACGTCAGAGATTTATGAACAGGCAGGCAGACACCTCATGTGCGTGATCCAACTTTAAATCAATTGGGCAAAGCTCCCTGAACACTTATCTGTGCTCTTGCAGCACAGGGAGATTACTGATGGTATGGATTATCAACAGCGTCACACATTGCCACGACTTGATTTTATTTAAGCTTCCATAATAAAGATATCTAGAGTGGAATAATAAGTACAAGCACAGGGACAAAATTCCCAAATCTTTTAAGCAGTCTGTTGCTGGCTAATGATTCTGTCACAGTTTGAGCTGTTGTAAATCAGGATTGATCACTGTTTATAACAGTCTTTTCCTTGTTCCGTCCTCCCTTAAATCAGCTTGATGTGTACCATGGAGACTTCTGCAGTGGAATCTACACGGGTCAAGCCTCAGGCAAGGAGCAGAAGTGCCCTTCACCTGAGTGTCTCTGCTCCTCCACAGCTGGGCTCATGCCTCGTGTGAGCAGTGCTGTGCCTTCCCTTTTTCTCTGTGCCAGATGTAAACTGGTCCTTCTGGTTTGTGACTTGGTGGGTCACTGCTGAGCCGTGTCGTGAAGGGATGCCACTGCAACTTGTTAAGGCCGGGGGATGATCTGGGGACTCAGAAAAATTGAAGATATTTGCCTCAGAGGATTTAGTAGTTTAAAACTGGTAAAGTTGTTTCAATACTGCAGCAAGTTAGGGGGAAAAAAAAAAAAAGTGAGGGAATAGAATTCTTCCGTAAACAAAACATATGGGGAGTACTTGTAAGCCTAATTCTTATAAACTTGAAGCCAGGATATGTAAATCCTAAATTCCATGTTCCTTAGATTTACAACCAGCCACCCAACTTTTGTTACCTTTGACCTCTGATACCTCTGACTTCCGACACAGTCTCAAGTAGTAGAATTTCTTTTAATCCTCTTGACATTATTTAGCCTAATTTTAATTACTGTGCTCTGAAGTGCTGTAAGACCAATTAATACCTTAAAGCAACCTTGATCCTTCTCTCAGACTCTGGGCTGAAGGTGAGCCACCCTGAAAAGCCCCACTGCAAAAGGAGTGGGGGACATTTGGTAACTGCACATACGTGCATTGGCACTGGAAACATTAAGCCACAGGCTCAGACATTCCCAAAACATTGAAATCATAAAAAAGTGGGACCAAATACGCAGCTGAAAAATTGGAAGGGGAAATTGTCGTCTTTGGAGAGAGTGGGAGCTCCTCTGTTAGTGTCAGAAGGGCTTGATTTCACCCAAAAGAGCTGAGCGAGATCTTTAGCAGGAGATTTAGGTGCTAAGCCACCAGCTAAGATCCAGGCTGCTGACTTTTATTCTCGTCTTCACAGAGTCAGCAATCTCTCAGAAAAAGTTCTGAGAAGATTCCTTTTTTTGGCCCTAGTTACAGCAAAATGACCCAAGTTATTTCCAGTCTTGGTATTTACAAAGAGAGGCTGTAAGGTTATGTTCAAAAATGGAATGTTTCAAAGTAACAAAGGTTGTCCCAAACGTCTTTCTGGTGCGTGTTCCACATGTAGAATGCAGCCAAATCTCTGTGTGTGCGTGAGTGAGCTGCAGTTTACTCGAACAGCCTTTGAGATGTTGCAGGTTGGGCCCACACAGCTGTGCCTTTCTCATGAACACACGTAACCTTTTCAATATTCGAGATAAAAATCACTTTGAACTGAGTATCAGCTTATCCGTTGTGCTGAAACCAAAACATGCACCTTTAATGCTGTTCTCCACGTGTACAGCATCTCTCCAGTTCTGTGATTTCCAAACTAGATGATTTGTCCTGAAACTATTTGCTGTATGAGGCTGTTAAACAGAGAGATGTGTGCCCATGCACACGTAAGAAACACAGGGTAAATCTGCCATTTCAAGTTCAGCTTCTCAGGTGAGGTGAATGTGGCTAAAATAATTACAAAATATTTGTGCATGTGTCAAATATTGCAGCAGACAATAGATGACCACAGTGGGTTGCTTGTGAAATGTTGTGAGCCTGGAAATAATCACAGTGCAGAATTTGTGAGGGGAAAATCTGTGATAATTCTGTTTTACTCAGTTACCAGATACCTCGGCCGAGATATGACAGTAAAGCTGGTGAGGTAATTGTCTTTGACACTAAATGAGCTGTGCTACACTAAATGAATGAAGGTCATGCAGGTAAGAGGGCAGCCCTCAGTGTTGACATTTTGTGTCCTTCTGTAGAATTGCGGCCATAAATAAGGGTTCAAGTTATTCTGTGGAAAACTCTGGCTTTCTTGGAGAGTTTGCTTTCCTCTTTCTGTGAAAGTGAAAAGGCAGGGTTTAAGCTGTAAAATGGATCAGCTCTGATCAGAGTTCTGTTCAAAACACTTCTTAAAGTCCCACATGAAACATCCTTCCAGCTTTGGGATTTTTGTAGCACTAAATGCACAGTGGGCTTGCTCTTGGAGGTAGGAATGGTTGAAGCCAGTTTGCCTGGGCAGCACAGGGTTACATACACGAGGTGAAATGACAATTATGTGAACATTCTGAATTGAGCAGGAAGTCCCAGTCCAACTGCTGTCCCTGAGGTGGTGTTGGCAGGGACCTCCAGGGGGTGGGGAAAAGGGAATAATCTGTGCTGGAATAGGGTGAGTGAGCTTGAGGCCGTGAGTGGTTTGGGTGGGATAACAAGAACTGCTGAAGTTGTGGGACCGTCAGCTGGTTTTCACCTTATTCTGATCTAAACCACTTGCTGAGAACTCTTGGATCAATGGCCAGTGAAAGTTACTCCTTTTTCTCTTGTCTTTCTTGAATAATTTCTTCCCATATTATCTCGCTCTACTTTTTCTCAAAATTGTCCCAAACCACCCCTTTCTTCCCAGAGAAGCTTATGTACATAATTCACGTTAGATTGAAAATTGCTGTTAAACTTTGTTTTTAAATGCATTTCTGTTATGTCTCAGGATTAAGTCCATGGCATGGGGGGTTGGAACTGGAAAACTTCAAGGTCCTTTCCAACCCAAACCATCCTGTGGTTAAAAACATTAGCCTGCCATATATTGTTATAATAATTTCTTCATCCAGGTGAACAAAGTCATACTTTTTCAGAATAAATTTAATCCTGTTGTAAAAATCCCTTGATTTGGATCATGGTGAAGATAACTAAGTAGATGTTCAAGTTCATATTGATAGATAATAATCCTCTCCTGCCTTCTGAATGGGATATAGTAAAGAATGTCACAAGAATAGAAAACACAGCATTTAATAAGGTTTTAAAAAGATTACATGTTTGGATGGTTAACAGTGTCCTTGGCATTAGCTAAGATAAAAGAAATGTAAAATGGGAATTAGTTCTTGAACTGGAGGCTATAAATCAGGATTAACCTCTTGGAGCCCTGGAGAAACTTTCTCTGTAGTTTTACGACCTTTTCCTCCACCTCCTTAAGCTGCTGTGGAAAGTGGGAGTCCTGCATGAGATATTCAGTCTCAGCTGCCTTATTAAAATATTTGAAGTCCATGTAAAATATTTGAAGTCCATGTTTTAGGCATTTTGTTATCCAGTTTTTGAAAACTGGGTATTGACAGATATGATTTGTATTTAGGAAGCAAAAAAAGGAACCACTGTTATTTTTTGGGGTGGCATGGAAGCAGACCTTGGCAGAAGGATTTATCTACCCACTGGTCGTGCTGCTCAGGCAGAGGAGGAGAGCACAGTGGCAGATGCTCTGTGGTTCCTATTGCCTTTAGAACACTGTGGCAAATAATTGGATCAAAATGACCGTGCTTAATAGATGTGCAGGTGCCTTTTGCTCAAGGAGGAGAGTTTGCAAACGGGAGAAGGTACCAGGAGGTGGCAGCATCCACCAAGGCCTTCACACATTTAATCTGTTGGTACTGCAGGACCTCCTTACCTGCTTCAAAACCCCCCTTTGGAGCCAGTTTTCCCCAGTCTCTTCATTAAATGTTAATACAGCATTGAGATTAATTTCTGTCTGTCGGGCTCAGTGACTGGAGAGGGTTTGCCAAGGTGAGGGGGTGAACCCAGCACCGTGAGCCTTATTTCTATTTTTCACTGTCTCACAGGAGTGGGGTTTTGTTTAAAGCTCTGTAAGGAGTGAGGGATAATTTACAGCTATGCATGAAGAGATGGAAGAGATCCAGAGACTAGAGGAGGAGGATGGATTACTGATTTACAGAGCCAGTCTGACCTGTTCCACAGAGTTGGATGTGGCTTTTTAAAGTGGCAGTGTTAGAAGCTGTCCAGAGCTAGATTTTTTCCAAGGTTTTTGAGAATCTTGAGAATGCAGCTCAATTTCTTGACCTGACTTGCCTTGACTTTGGTGGAAGTTGAGAACAACATTTGCATTTGTCAGTGTGCAAACACCTCTATAAATCTGGATCTTGGAGAAAGGAGTTTTTTTTTCTTCCCTCAGCCAACTTGACCTGGGACTGTTCAGCAATTCTCTTTGAGTCCTGCCTAACTTGGCTGCATTTGGGTTGTGTTTGTTTTAAGTGCAGGCCTTAGGAGGAAGGAAGTGCAAAGCCATTAACACAGCATTTATTGTCATCTAGTCATTGCAAGGACTACTTCTGTTATTACAGATGCAACATCTTCTGGTATTGCATTTTGATGTGTCCCAAACCAGCCAATGCATTATTTTTTTGTTTGTTTGTTTATTATTTCAAGACCACCTGAGAAACTTTTATTCAGTTATATTTGAGCCTCTTCATTTGTGATGCCCAATGGAGGTTCACAGCTCTCCCTTCATTTGCTTTTTATTATTGGTGGGATTTTTGTGTGCATGTGTCTTTTGTTTGTTTGTTTGTTTTTTTAACAGTAGAAATACCAGCCATGTCTAATTCAATCATCCTTAGTTATTTTTCTGAGGACCACTGAAAGGCATATGGGGTATTAACATTTAGAACAAAAGTCTTGGAGAGATGAGGATGCTTTTTCATCTAGCACAGGTTGGTGTGGAGCTGCTGGAGCTCAGACTGAGGTTGTGGCCCAGCATTCAGGTTGGACTAAAGGATTTTTAAACTCCCCTCAGATGATGATTATCAGGAACCCTTTGCCAGTGCTGTGGCAGGTTTGAATGGAGCTTATCAAGGTAAAGTCATAGCCAGTCTTTCTCTGGCAAGTTAATAAGATGGCAAAAGTCCTTTGAATGCCACTGAAGTCTTTGAAATTGTGCAAAAGTCTTTTGCATTTATCGAAAGCTAATCAGTGTGACATTAACAAAGAACAAAGCAAGCCTAATGAAGATGAAAGATTTGAAAAGTGGATTATTTTCCTTTTGTGCTGGCTTTTTTTCCTGAAACACTTGTCCTTGTTGACTGGGTAACAGGCTGGTTATCAAATGAAATGGGAACTGTTTACGTGTATTGAATCAGATCCTTTCATTCTTTGTCAAGGTTTCCTTCTTAAATGCAGGTTTTAACCAAGTCATTAAAATGCTCATTTAGCTGAAATTTGGCAATCTAATTCTTTTCCCGACAAGATGCTTTAAATATCCCTTATCTAGTCAACAAAATTTGATTAAAACTAGCATGGGTGTTTCTTTCCTCAAACTCCTTTCTCCCCCTCTTAATTGAGTCTCCAAAAATACCCAGTTTGGGTACTTTCCATGCATTTCTCCAAGAAAGCAGCATCAAGTATAAATGTGAAATTTCAAGCTGTTTGTCCACAGTTGCTGGACTGTAAAGCAATCTTATTACCTGAAAATGCAAAAGTAAAGATTAAAGCCAGGAATAACCTGTTAGCAAGAAGTTGTTTTGCACGGTGGTAGAACCTCAGGAAATTATGCTCTGTCGAGACTTGTGGATTGAAAACCTTAAAGATATAACTTTGACTGACTTGAGTGTGTAAAATTTTACACTGTGTAAAACTGTGATGTCTTCCACGGCGCCGTGATGGGAAAGACAAGTTGATAGTGTAGACCCAATCTCTGGAGTTTGGGAGATTCTGTGTAGGCTGGAGGATGTGTAGAGTGGGGTCTGAGTTCATACGTACAAGCAGCTGGAAAAGATGAAGTGTCTGTGGTGTCATAAATCATTGTCACTGGAGCTGTGAGAGCTGATTACCTTAGTTTTGCTGTTGGAGTGAGTCCAGTGGATGCACCAAGATGATCAGAGGGATGGAGCAGCTCTGCTGTGAGGAAAGGCTGGGAATATTGGGATTGTTCAGCCTGGAGAAGAGAAGGCTTTAGGGTGACCTAATTGTGGCCTTCCAGCGCCTGAAGGGAGCCCCCAGGGAAGATGGAGAAAGACTATTTCCAAGAGCCTGGAGTGACAGGACAAGGGGGGAGTGGCTTCAAACTGACAGAGAGCAGGTTTAGATTGGATATTGGGAAGAAATTCTTCCCTATGAGAGTGGGGAGGCCCTGGCACAGGTTTCCCAGAGAAGCTGTGGCTGCCCCATCCCTGGGAGTGTTGCAGGCCAGGTTGGATGGGGCTCTGAGCAACCTGGGCTAGTGGGAGGTGTCCCTGCCCATGGCAGGGGGTTGGAACTGGATGGTCTCTGGTCCCTTCCAACCCAAACCATTCCATGGTAGCGTCACATGAGTTTCAGGGTCTTTGATATTGTTTAGTTTTCAGCCATGAGGAGGCTGAACTCTCATTTTGTGGTACCTTTTTCTCTCCCATCCATGGAAAGGTAAAAAGTGGCTGTGCCCGAGTTTGTTGAAAAACAAGCAGTTGAGGATTAGGATTTCTGGATTATTCTGCACTGGAAAAGAAGCTGTTGAAGATATACTCTAAAAAGATCTATACTGTAAAAAAGATAACATATAATCAAGCTGTTACAATAATGATTTGTACAGTCACACTTGCTTAAGCTCTGCAGTTTGCAATGCATCGTGTTCTTACTGAATATTGACTGCAGGCACCTTCCAGTGGCATTTTGCAGGAACACTCGTTACTGTATTTCAGCTACACTTCTGTAAATTGCAGCTTCAACACACCCAGTGACACGAAAAAGCTCGAAGGCTGGTGAGCTTTAACGAGGCCTATTTTAGCACGGTGTTCTTACTTGCTGAGTGCCTGCAAAAAAGTTTTACTTGATTTCATTAGCGGCGAGGGGGGGGGGGGAAAAAGTATTAATGTTGTTATTTTCCCGGATTCTTTTGTTTTGGAAGCTTATTGAAGAACGTGGGAGTGATCTTACATAAATCAGAAAAAGCAATAGATTTTGGGGTGTTAAGACTGCCACTGTGTTCTCAGGTCGTTGTGTACTTGGATATTGAGAAGGACTCGGAACAGGTGTAATGTGACATGTAACACCACATGATTTATGATCCCTCTGCCTGGACAATATAGGATGGGATAACAGCTAATAGCCTGATTTTTTTTATTTTATTTTTTTTTTTTTTTTTAGAAATCCTCAGCACCAAAAAGCTGAAAGGCAAATAGAAGTGGCAACTGCCAAGCACAACTGAAAATGGGGCCATGAATGTCAGCCCTAGAACTGTGTTCTGTCAGGATCTCAAAACTTCCTCCAAACAGCACATTTTCCGTTCTATTATTTCTGTAACAGCGGGGCAGGAAAAACCATCATAAAATACGTACTTGATATTTTTCACTGGAGCCTTCTGTCTCCCTCACCCTCAGTCCACAGGTGAACTATTTTGGAGATTTGAAGGCAATCTGTTCAGTGATTTTTAAAGTAGGCAAGAAGTGTCGTGGGAGGGCAACTTTCCTAGTTTCTCTTGTTGTGGCTGTATTTTGTAAAACATAAAAAAAAATCGTCATTATGTTGAAAACAAGCAGCTGAAAGATATCAGAATTCAGGACCTAATTCATACTGGGTAGACAACTCGAGCCCTTCAGTAAAACCCTGTAGGTTTATTCTGTTTCAAAATCAAACCTTCAGTGCACAGTTCTGTGCTGAGTCTGGTGACAGACCCGAGGCGACCCAGGCTTGGTCTCACTTGCTTACAGCCAGCAGAATGTGAAGGTCAGGTAAAATTTAGCCTTTCTGTACCTTCTTTGCTCCTGTGCTGAAAGGCCTCAGAGTGTGGCCTTTCCACTACCTGAGAATTTGCTCTGGTCTTGGTGGAGGACCAAAGGTAGAGAGAGCTGAGCTTGGCTGCCCGAATGGGCAATTCGGAATTATTTTGAGGTGCCAGGTACTGCTGAAAGAAGTGTGAGAACTTAGGAAGGAACCAAAACTGTATGGAAACAGTTACATGTATGTATGACTTCAGCTTGTGTGTTGTGGGGCGCTCATCTCCCATTCCTGTTGTAGGGCAGGAGCAGGTGGGACTCGGAACCAGGAGACTGTGTGAGAGTGTCATGGAGGAGCAAAATGCAAGTTTTGGGATAGGTGTCAAGGCAGGGAGGAAAGCAGGCTCTCTAATACGAGGGTAACACAGTGGCTAATGCAAATGCTGAAATGAAGGCAGAATAAGCCTTTGGTCATTTCTGTGTCAGCACATCAGCTTGTGACACAGAGGGAAGGTATTTTTGGCAGTTTTAAAAATATCTAAAAGTTTTCCACCTTTCTTCAGGCTCATGATGTGGAGGGGAGCTGGCTGGCTTTTTTTTGGGGGGGGGAGTGGGTAAAGGGGTATAAATGGTAATTATTAATAAAAACCTTATAAACTTGGCAAAAAACTCTTGTTGTGTGTGTAATGTTAGATGTATGATAATGTGATATTGAAAAGTTTTACTGGGATTCATTAATTTTTGCCCTGTGCAATTCACTTCTGGCTCTGCCAGACTGGTGATGCCAAATTCAAGCCAAGAAAATGACTGTACTTATCTGTAAGATGTATACACACTGTGATTGCTTACGAACTAAATTGCCTTATATAACTTCTAACTTCAGTATTTTCAGTGCTTCGATGGCATATCCTATGTCAGGGAATATTGGTAAATATTGAGGCAAAAGAGTTTCTTTATGTAAGTCAAATCTTGAAAGGTTTCATGTGCAGCCAGTGAGTGGGTGTGAATGTTTTTATTTATTTGAGAGTGTATCTGCCTACATAATCACTCATCTTATAGTCTACATATTTCCCTTGTCAAAAGTAGCATCATATTAAAGGCTGTTAAATACTTTAGAGTGTCTTTCATCCAAGCCTCTCATATTGCTTTAGCTATTAATTAATGCTTGGTAATCCTGGTATGACATAGAAAATATGATCCCCGTTACTAATGGTTAAGCAGAACCACAATGCAGTGAAACTTGTCTATAGTGGCACTGCCATCCCTGTTTCAAAGCTGGGTTAATTCTGAGCTCACTGTCTTCCTGTAAAATCTCAGTAGACATAAAGAGGGTTAATTTTTTTATCTCAATGATTTTTATCTTTATATGTGCTCCAGGTCAATCCTGGAAGTGATTGCGTGTGTAAGTGCGTGGGTGACTAACTTGCAGTGTTTAGAATAGTAACTATCCGTGCTTTCTTCATCATCCCTTTTTGGTTCTGGTTATTTGAGATTCCTCTTGAGTTAGGCTTGGTTGCAAAATGCACTTTTTTGAGCTGAGGACAGAGCCAGCTAAGTCAGAAATTGAGTTGGTAATTGTTATCCTCTCATTCTCGTGCTGCTTCTAAACACTCCAGTGTCCTGTTGCAGCGTGGATACATCACACAGAACTGAACCAAACCCTCTCCCCCAGGTATGAAATATCTAAAAACTACCAAGATATAGCAGATAGGTACCACAAAATGAGAGTTCAGCTTCCTCGTGGCTGAAAAGTGACTTCTTTTCTTTTCCAGCTTAACCCACGCTATCCAGAAGTTAATAATGAAGGAAAACCTCTGGTAAGTGGAATTTATATGTTCATGTAACCTGGGAAATGCTGTGCCCTTAACCCAGTACAGCCTGACATGTGGAAGCCCTTCATAGATTTCTTTTTATTTAGGTTTTATGGCTGCTGGGATATCTTTACAAGGATCCAAACTGTCTTTGCTGCAGCATGGATGGGTTTGGAGCCTTTGCCTGTACAGCATCAAGAGCATGTTAGGCTAATTCTAACTAACAAGGCAAGGCCAGACATGTGGTTTATAACCCGTGAAGGAAGTGGGGTTAAGACCTTGGGGGAATCTGATTGTTACTAAGACAACAAGTATTCCAAGAAAGAGTAATTTCTCCGTCAGATTCTTGAGACCGCCTTGAAAACATTGCGATCTTCTTGGAAAAATTTCAGTTTAATTTCTTTCTGCCTGCCTCCTGGCTCTTGTTCTTTAAGAGGATGCATTTTAAAGTTTTTCTCTGCACGGGGGAAGAATTTTTTTTTAGTTTTCGTGAAATGAAACCCAAGGTTCTTACATAATCCCATGCCTTGAGGACTGCAATTTTAATAAAAATGGAGACTTTTTTAGGAGTTGACAACATTAGTTTTCTGTCTTCAGTGGTATTTGGTAATAGAGGTAATATAGCAGTAAAAGCTAAGCTGTCTAGAGAAATGAGACTTCTCCCTTCCAAAAGTACAAAAGTTCCACCAGTTGTTTCTCTTTTGTGTTAGAATGACACTTGAGGCCCTTGGAGCTTTGTAGCCATTTTAATTCATCTAAATTGTGAAATATTCCCTGGACTGGGTAACGAAGAAGGCCTGAGAGCAATCTGAGCATGAATGTTAAAGGTGACTTCTCAAATCACTTTGGCTTATGCTTCCTGGGTATTGGTTTCAGCTAAAAACCAAGATAATTCGTGTCAGAGAAGTACTTCCGATAAAAAAATTAATCGAAGCTGATTGATGATCAAAACTGACGTCTCTGTGGGAATTTTAACTTGCGCGCTCAGCGCTTCCTTGTGGAAGGTGTTTTGTGAAGGAACTTCTAACAGTTTCTGGTAACACCTCCGTGTGAATCCAAGCCTAGAGGCACTCGTAGCATGGTGGGAATCCCTTTGGATCCTTCACCCCTGTGTAGTCTCTTTGGAAATGCCATGAGTCAGCAATGGCTGTTTTAAGCCTTCATTCTGGCCTTCAGCAGCTGAGGGATCTGTACAGAAGCTTCAGATCCCTGTGCAGGAATTCCTTTTGGTGTAACGGCAGTGTTCTGAATTATCCCTCAAAAGTACAAGAATCTTGTAATATTTGGGGTTCTTTAAGGGTCAGCTGTGTCAGTCTTGCATCCAACAGCACATAACCTGGAGCACACATGCTTCCCTTGCTCTGTGGTTATCATCTGGTGTATGCCTGGTGACTGACTGGCTAGTTCACTGCCAAGTCATCTTCTTTTTCGGGTTCTGAAGCAATATTTTGGAATACGGCCTGTGAAGTAAATCTGAGCTAGAGGGGGAGGTGGAAGTGGCCCTACCCCTGGGTAGCAGGGAAGTGGGAAGTGAATACTTGAATCTGAATGCTTACGACTGAAGTACTGAACTTGTAGCCTGTGCCCTGGGGGCCAAGAAGGCCAATGGGATCCTGGGGGACATTGGGAAGAGCACTGCCAGCAGGTGGAGGGGGTGATCCTGCTGCTCTGCTCAGCCCTGGTGAGGCACATCTGGAGTGCTGTGTCCAGTCCTAGGCTCCTCAGGACAGGAGGGACATGGAGCTCCTGGAGTGGGTCCAGCAGAGGCTGCAGAGATGATTCAGGGACTGGAGCATCTCCCTGAGGAGGAAAGGCTGAGGGAGCTGGGGCTGTTCAGCCTCCAGAGGAGACACTGAGAGGGGACCTCATCCATGTGTGTCAGTGTCTGCAGGGAGGGGGCAGAGGATGGACCAGGCTCTGCTCGGGGGTGCCCAGCAATGGCACAAGAGGAACGGGCAGGAACTGATGCCCAGCAAGTTCCAGCTGGACATGAGGAAGAACTTCTTTGCTGTGCAGTGACCCAGCACTGAACAGATTGCCCAGAGAGGGTGTGGAGTCTCCCTGACTGGGGATATTCCAGAGCTGTCTGGACACAACCCTGTGCCATGTGCTCTGGGATGACCCTGCTGGAGCAGGGAGGTGGCACCAGATGACCCACTGTTGGTCCCTTCCAGCAGTGACTGACTCTGTGTTTTTCTTTCCTCTGCCAGTCTGGTACCACCTCCGTATCTGTTGTCTGGGTTTTAAAGGCATCACAGCCATCTGTGCCAACTCTTAACTCCTGAAGGTGTGACAGGGCTTCTTGTGCATGTTCCCTGCCTGGTTTACAAGTCCTGATCTCAGTTGCTCAGGCAACTGAATTTTCGGAAGCAGCAACAGAGAAGGAATTTCTGTGGTACAGTAGTGGGCACAGACACCTGGCTTCTGTCTCAGTGCATCTTTTCTGCTTTGCCTTATGTGACCCAAACGTCTGAAAGGGTTTTGGCTCCAGAGATCATGGAAGCCATTAGGACTTTTGTTCCCAAGCGCTAAAGGTATGTTTGGACTGCGGTTCATTGCTCATTTATGAGCTGCTTCTTGACAAATCCAGCCAAATTGTCTTGTGAAGCACTGCTTTTATTTCTGGTGAAATTTGGCCTTACAATGAGTTGATTAATATTCTCACATCTAAGCTCCAGAAGATTTTTTTTTTTTTTTTCAAATGGGAAGACCTTCCTGTGATTCAAGGGTCTTCCAAAAAAAAAAAGCTTCTTCGTCTCTTGAAGTCTAGCAGATTGTAGTATATCATGCATCAAAATACGGTGTTCTGTGTTACAGCTCCCATTAAATCCAAAATTGGAGTGTTTTATGCTGCAAAGTAGGCCGTTATTTCTAAGGATAAAAATGTACAGCATCCAGAAAAATGCTGCAAACATCGGGGAAATGTCAAGAACAGCTGGAAACCTGTCATTTGTTAGTGCCTGCGCATTAAGGACTGTCTTCGGATAGGTACCTTAACTCCATTTGTCCTCATTTTCAGGAGAGTGCTAATTCTAACCACTTCCAAACTGCCTTTTATTGTTGAGATTTTTCTTAGAATTGAGACTGGTATGTGTTTCCTTTTCTTATGAAGAAGTCGGGCAGCTCTGCCATGGACTTCGAGGTGCAATTTCATGTATCTGCTTTGACTTCTGTTTATCTAACTTTATGAATTCCAAACATTCTGCAAGTCTAACTTTTTTTTCTTGCTGGCAACCTAAGAGATTTTTTTTTTTTTTTCTGATAAGCAAGGGAAATATGTTTTGCCTGCCAGGGAACTAAGTTTATTAAATTATAATTTTATAGTATGGGACACGGGTAATGCAGTTTAAACAAGAATAGATTTGGGGGATTCATTGGGGTTTTTTTAAAAGGATTAACCTGGCAATAAACAACCTGAAAAGCACTGAAAAGAAAAGAATAGTCATCAGCTTTAAAATGTCAGCATCTCTGCTTATATAAAGCCAGCAGTCAGACCACTGGAGAGGCTGGGGGAGAAGGGGAGACACGGATGCTGGCACATTATTATTATTCTGCTGTTGCACACAGGTCTGAATCAGCTCTGGAAATGCATACATTGTTTCTTACAGAATGTCTCTGGCTCCTAACAACAGGATTGCGGCGTGATGTCTCCGCTAAAAATGCGATGACTCACAAATGAGTCAACAGTGAAGGTGTTCCAGGAGGCTACTGCTGTGCTGTGCCGTCTGCCAGGGCTCTGGAACGTGCAGGAGCAGGGCTGGCCATTCATTTACTGCATTATCTTTCCATATAGAATATTAAAAATAATCTAACCTGGGCAGTTCTGCTCACGTTACTGCTCTGGGAAAATGCCTGTTTTCTGAGAGCCTCCTAAACTGGGTTAACATATTGAGATACCACATTGTACTGGGTTTAACAGGCATTTTCAGAACTCTGGCTGCTATTAAATTTGATTTCTGCCGAAATCTGTAGAGCAGCTTAATGTATTCGTTCAGGAGGAGGAAGGCATTATCCTTGTCTGTCTCTATGCCACCAGAGGTGTCTTCACCTATTGGAATTGTAGATTGGGCTTCTAAAAGAAAAGGTATTTCAGGTCTGTCATGGTTTTGTGTTGCTTTTTGCAGTTGAAATGAAGGCCCCTCTGTAAGGAAAACTCCATGTAAATCTCCTAAATTTTAGGTGTGATGCCCCACTGAGATGAATAATGAAGGTTTGGGATAGGTCACAATTACTAGGAAGTTCTGTTAAGAGCTGTGAGAAAGGCTTGTCTGCTGGGCTAGAAGTCTCAAGAAAGACAAATCTCCTCACATGTTTTTCCTTCATCCCTGTGAGTGATTTAACCAGAGTAAGGTGATTCCACCTTCTTCAACTTGGATATGGGTCTGATTTGACTTGGGACAGCCCGTCACTAGTTTGTGATTAGTTTGGGACAATCAAACCTGTACTTGTTTTCCCTCAGTGAATTTACTAGTTGTTAATATTTCTGCCCACCCATTTTTTAACTGTTTTACCCATAATTCTTGCACCTCCTCTCCATACTAATTCACCTGTTTTATTGTTTTCTATAAAGTCTTGGGAACGCTTTCCTTGGCTGTCACTGGCCACGTCCCCAACATCTCTGAAACTGTTCCATTGGCTTCCTCTTCCTACTGCTTTAAGTTAAATTTTCTTCCCTCTACATTTGCAGTTCTTTTCTTCCTTTCTCTCAATTGAATCCAGTTTTTCTGGCTGCATCTGCTCACGTGCCAGGTTTTTTTTTTTACCTGAGCAAATGTCACGTTGTTTTCATCTGGCGAGGAACGCAGTGCTTCTCCTGAGCTGATGGTATTGTCTAATTAATTTAAAATAGCCTAAGACTTTCACTTCTTCTCGCATCCTCACACAGACTCATCGGCTGATTCAGTAATGGCTGGGTTTAAGTGCAGGTTCTGATGACTGCTTACTAAATTTAATTTATCGTGAGAAGCTTTCTGTGTGCCAGTGCCTGAGCGTTCCCCCTCTCCCACATGCAGACAGGTGTGTGCACGTGGACGGAGACGTAAATTGAGCCATGAATACAAATCCCTGCATGTCCACATGTAATGACAGTATTGCTGTGTCTCATGTGCTCCGTGTATGCAACTTGTTTTCAGAGCTGCCAAGTTGAGGGACACATGGTTTTTTTTTTCCCCCCATGTTTAATGCTTAATGCCCATAATCCAGGTTGAGCTGTGAGGTTCAGATCCTAAAATAGTGTGATAGGGCGAGTTCTGAGGTTTGTGGTGGAGTTCAGTCTGGAGCACAGCTCTTGTGCAGGGCCGGTTTTGCTCAGCTAAGCTTGGCCTTGCAGTCAGCACTTTGCAGACGCTGTCTTGCCCCCTGTTGAAGTGGACTTTCTTTTTAGACTAAAAAACCAGCTCTGGCTCCTATGCCAGGCTTGATTTGACAGCTGGTTAAGCCTGGTTGGTGGGGTTTAGGCCTGATGAACCAATTCCATTGCTCAGCTGGATCTATACAGTTGTTGGGAGGACTGGTGGGGTGGTTAGTCAGCCCCAGACTGCAGGGTGAACATCACTCCTGTCAGAGTGTCACGGTTTAACCCCATCTGCCAACTCAAAAAACCCCAAAACCCTAAAAAAAATCCCAAAACCAAAATTAAAAAAACCCACATACATGAAGTGTCCTGACTTTTTGTATACCAGTCATTTCAGTTTGGAAATTACAGTGGAGTGGGTAGTTTCTGGGAAACCAGAATATAAGTTATGGGAAATATCAAAAAGTCTGGATGCTCTTCTGAACTATCCTGTGCTACTCACCCCTTTACAGATCTCTTGAACTTTAAACTCTTTTCCAGTTTTCTGTTTTGTTTGGAAATGTAGGAAGTAGTTTTCATTTAGCATTAGACTTTCACATGTATCAAGCTCTTAGAAGGATTCTTTTGTAGTTTGTGTGCCTTTTCAGTTTTTTTCTGCTGTCTCTGTCCTTGATAGAGGTAAAGGTGATGGAAAGCTGGCATTTCCTAGGCTTGATAATGAAACAAGTGGGTGTTTTGGAAGGATTCAAAAAGTGCCTTGAAATGAGATAACTGGCTCTTTCTTACAGAGTTTCACTCATCCTTGATTTTTGTTGCTTAATCTCAATTGTCAACGTGGATAATCAAAGCTTTGCCCTTCATTATCCCTTACAGTTTGGTTTTAATCAAGGTGCTAATGCGAACTGAGTGCAACCTGGCCTTTTACATTGCTCTGTGCAGCTCTTCCCTAGTGCTGCATTATAAATCATTATAATAGTGTTTCAGGTTTCCAGGGTTTGAGGGTTTTTTCTCCTTCTTTTGGCTTTCTTCATTCCTCTTTTCTTCTATCTCCATGATATATATTTTGTGTGCATGAAGGGCCCTGGGCTGCCAGTCTCTTAATTGGTTATTAGTCTTTTGTAATGTATGTAACTCAACACCCCAGAGGAGCAGCTTTTACTTACACCAGGAATTCTGTTGGTTGCTGGGTGGATACAGACATGAACTCTGAATTACTCCTTCAAGCCAAGATTTGTGCCTAGGGAAGGTGGAATTTGGAGTCTGTGAAGACAAAGGCATGTAGGTAACTGAAGCTGAGGATGGCTGGGTCGCAAAATCCCCACAGACGTTCAGCAGACGGTGGGAGGAAAGTCACACCTTACGTTCACCCGCCTCGTTTGAGCAACTCTGAGAGCTCAAAGGGAACAAACCTCTCCCCTTGCAGTGGGTAAAATCAGACCTGTGTTGGTGCTTTGTGTCCCCCCTTCCCGGGACAGATAGATCTTAGTGGAGCCGATATCCTGGCTCTTGCTGTTTGGAAAGCATCGGACAGGATGAGAGAAAACGGCCTCAAGCTGTGCCAGGGGAGGTTCGGGTTGGGCATCAGGAGGAATTTCTTTGTGGAAAGTGTTGTCAGGCACTGGAAGGGGCTGCCCAGGGAGGTGGTGGAGTCACAATCCCTGGAGATGTTCAGAAAATGACTGCTTGTGTCACTCAGTGCTGTGATTTAGCTGACGAAGTGGTGGTATATCAAAGGTTGGATTTAGTGACCTTGGAGGTCTTTTCTACCCTAAGTGGTTCTGTGCTTCTGTGAAAGTGTGCTGCTGTGATTCTGACCATGTGAGAGGAAAAAAATGAGCAAACTTCACTATAACAACAATGGATTTAGGAAAATTGCTTAATTTTTAAATCCCCTCCCCGCTTTAAAGGAAAAAAAAAAATCTGATTTTCATTAATTCTCTTCTTTGAACTTTCCAAACCAGGGCTGTGTAGTTCCATCTTATGGGAGTGAGGAGACTGCAACTGCTGCAGGTTTTTTGAAGTTGTAGGTGCCAAGTAATAGCACATCCAGTGCTGCAGCCTTTCTGTAGCTCACAGCCTGCTGTTGTTCTAATGACTGCCTGAGACCTCACGTGCCTGGGGCAAAGTGCATCCTTTGTGTGGCTGCAAAGCCAGTCCTGGTAAATTCTTGCTAGAAGGTAAAAAGAGGAAAAAAAAAAAAAAAAAATTACGATTCCGATTGTCTGCGAGGTAATTGGAGGATTTATAATGCAAGCAAATAACCCTTGTGCCTAATCAGCAGAGAGAAGGCGACCTTCCTGCTTCAAAGAAGAAGCGCCAGGCAGGGGAGAAGATTATGTATACTTTGGTCTCTGTGCCACATGGAAATGACATCGCGTCTCTCTTTGAACTGGATGCCACCACTCTTCAGAGAGCTGATTGCCTGGTTCCAAGGTAAAATAAAAAAAAAAAAGGGAATGGAAAAAGGGCAGAAAATAGTGCTGCGTTGACAGGGTTTCTCCCTGGCATTATGCTGGTGAGTAAAGCAGGAAAAAAAAAAAATCCAACGTGAACAAGTATTATCCTCCCGTTGGAATTTGAGGGGTGTTCATGGGTAAACAAGGGGATGTATAAAACATGATGCTGCTGCTGTGACTGGGTAAAATAATTATAGGGATAAAACAAGTGACACTTAAAGAGAGCCTGTGAAGAGAAAAATAATGGGCTAAATATCGCACAGACACATGTGAGGACAGAACTGAGCTCTGTGCGCTGCTTGAAAAAACTGTGCTCCTAATAGATCTAACGGGATTGTTCCCAACAAAATAACGTGTGTGGTGAACTTGGGCTTCTGCCTCCCTGACAGATCATCATGCCACCGAAGACATTTGTTATTCGGATGAATTCAGCAACTGGCTTCTGGGTTTTAATTGTCAATATTTGAAACTTTTCAGCTGTGTTGCATAGCTGAGATGGGCTAGATAAGTCACAGGGTGTTGGCTGTGACTGAATGGGCTTGCAGACACTTGGGGCTCGTTGTTATGAGGGTGGATTTTAAAGCTGAGTACCCACAAACGCTGCTGTATGCGGCTTTGAAGTGTGTTTGCTATGCTAAGTTTTGCCAGATAAATTTGCTTACTTGAATACTCAGAGCCCATCAGCGCGAAGGGGGGAGAGCGTGAACGGAGACCACAGTGAATACATTTGAGAAGTAAAATTCAGAGCGAGAATTGCAATTGGTTTCTCGACTCTGCTTTTCGATAATACCACAGATTATCATATGGAAAGAGTTTTGAAGGATCTCGTGTCTGCTCTTTGTTCACTTGATTTTCAGTTGAGAACTGGTACTGTGAATGCTTGCTCCCTGGAGCAAGGGTTTGCAGATCATTATGGTGAAGCTGTGAAACCATGGTTAGCTTTACTTTCTGGCTTTTGTGCTGTGACAGTTTAAAGGGGGCCGTTATTCTGCAGAGAAGAAAACAATAAAAGAATCGGGTTTATTTGTGAAATGTCTTTCTGTTCAGATGGGATTTTACAACATCTCCCTTTTAATTTTTTTTTTTTTCTTTAAAGAATATTTTACTTAAAAACCAGCACTCTGCATAATCCCAAGATGCTGTCCTTGTTGCAGCTCTGCCTGTTGTTTGCTTTGTCCTCCTTTAGGAACTCCTATGTCCGACTGAGGCATTTATGCACTAACACTTGGGTCACCAGTACCAGCATTCCGATAGACACTGATGAGGAGAGGCCTGTGATGTTGAAGGTAAACACCTGTATCTTGGGGTTAAAATCCCAAACTCATTCCTGAACCTGTCTACGAGTGATCTCCCTTCTTACCTATAAAATGTGCGTGATAATCAGGCTAAAGGTAAGAGGACCGCTTGCCCACTTTAAACCAAAAACTGTTGCAGATTGGGACGTGCCAAACCAAAGAGGACAAGGAAGCTTTTGCCATTGTGTCGGTCCCTCTGTCTGAGGTCAGAGACTTGGACTTTGCCAATGATGCAAACAAGGTTTTAGCATCAACAGTTAAAAAGCTGGAGAATGGAACAATAACCCAGAACGAAAGGAGGTTAGTGAGTTTTGTTTTTTTTACCCCTGCTCCTAAATTAATGTTTGGTTACTCATGACATCATGACCTCACAATATAATGTAATTTAGTGATGTCCTTATAGACACAGAGGCAGTTGGGAGAGGACAATTCAGTGCTGAGAGCGTGAGCCTGGGGTTAGATCCCACTTCTGCCACAGCATCCAGGCTGATCTGTGCACGTCTTGTGTAAAGTGGGGGTAAACAGCACTTCCCCAGCTCAGTGGCCACATAAATAAATGGCTAAATGTGTTTGTCTTAATTTCCTTCTGAGCTGCAATATGAGGGGGTCACTGCATCTGATTCTCATGCACAAGAAGGCCATCTATAGAACAGGCAGCACAGCAGGGCTCTTGATCTGTGTGAAGTTCACGTTCACCTCATATTCGTGCTGCAAAAGCCTCAGCAGGAGGTTTTAGTGTGACTGAGAAGCTGCCCCAGTAAGTCCCTTTCCTTTCTTATTTCTGTTTCCCCCTGTTCTCTTTTCCTCTCTTACACAGTTTTGGTGTTCACCCCTTGTATTCATTCCCACTTGGGCTGTAGCCCTGTCGGAGTGTCTGTTCTTCCCACCTGCCCCTGAATTAAGGGATTTTGCTGTAGCCAAATATATCCCACTGCCAGCGATGAATTCACTATTTGTCTTCACCTGCCTGTGGTCAAACTGCATGTAAGACAGCTTCTCTGGCAGTGTTAATTTGTAACCTGCAATACATCATATACAGGTCCTTTTTTTTTTTTTTTTTCCCCCCCCTGAAGATGTTAATTTTTGGTGATAAAACTGGATTTTTGCAGTCAGTTTCCAGTAGCAATTAGACCAGCTGGTTTAATATCATAACAGGCAGATCTGTAATGGCCTGGGTGTTGGTGATCAACCTCAAAAAGCTGAGTAGAAAAAAAACCCAAAAAAACCAGAACCCAGACATCTTTTTACTGTCTTATCACTTCTTTACTTAGATAAAGAGGAGTCTCAACAGTTTATTTCTCTTCTGCTTCATCCTACATCTACCTTTTCTGTTCTTTTTTCTTGGGGGACACACATGCCTTGCTGTTCTCCATCAGTGGGCTGAGACTTTCTTGGCTCAGTATATATATATATATATATATATATGACAACAGTTATATATGAATATATATGTATGAAAAAGTGTATCTATGAAACAGTTTCTTGGGTCAGTAGGGAAATTAACTAGTGGAGGAATGTTTTTATTCCTCTCCTGAGTCCATCACCTTGTTTCACAGACCCATGATAAAGCATAAAAATTCTTGCTAGGCTGTTTAAAGTTTCTTTTTACTGCTCCTGGGCCTTGAGGCCAACTGATATAGATTTTGCATCTCTGAATACTGTGTATCAATCCAGCAGGCTGTGTTTTTCTCCTGCTTTCCCTCTGGTTGTTGTTTAATGCCTCGGTAAATGGCCCTGTGATTGATTTAAGCTTCTGCTTGAACCAAGGCTTTGGAATCCTTAAGTATGTGCCAAGCTTAACTTTGCAGTGATGGAAGTTCCATTTTGCCAGTTAAAGCTTGTTATAAACATGATTTTCGTTCTTAGTGAATCCTGGCTGTATATAATCATGATTTGTCCATCCATCCCAGGTTTGTAACCAAGTTACTGGAAGATCTCATTTTCTTTGTTGCTGATGTGCCTAATAACGGGCAGGAGGTTTTGGATGTGATCGTTACCAAGCCAAACCGGGAACGACAGAAACTAATGAGGGAACAAAACATACTGGCTCAGGTACGTCCTGCTGTGTTAATAACTTAATTGTGTTTGCAAACAGACTGTAGGAGACAGCGAGGCGAGAAAATGGTATTTTTGGGTAACATGGCTTATGCCATGGTGGGTTTGTGCGTGGTTGGATTGGGTAGGTGCGACACTACCGGGTCAAGGCTCGTCTCTTGGTCCCTGAATCAGAGTGAAGCACGAGGGGCTGTGCCTGATGGCTCTTAGCTTCATGTGATTCTGATCGGGCAACGCTTTTAAGGCTAAATCTGAGAGCAGATTGTTCACAAAATTTGAGATAAGCGTGCAGCACTGTCCCAGTCCTGCAAGTGTTCCCCATATAGGAAAAATACCAGTGCCCTTCAAGACCTCTGGCTTTGTTTGTATGAGGGCAAACGTGCAAGTAAATCAAAATTAATGTTCTCTTTAAGTAGCCTACTGAAATAATTAAAAAATAAAAGGGGGGGGAAAGGGTGAAATTGGACAGCAGTCAGTATTATCTTCCTTTTTCATCCTTCATGTATCCAAAGTTAAGGCACTTAACAATGTTTAAAATCGGGGAGAGCAGAAACAGAGAAAGCAACGTCAGTCAGGTTGGTGGGAAATCTAAAGCTGAACACAAATGCATGAAGCTGTGATGTCTCAGATTGTGGCCCCACTTGCATTCAGTCAGGGCTGTTTAGTTTAGCAAAGTTTAGCAAAAATCTGGGTCTGGTTTTCATTGTCATCGATTCTGATTTCGAGCAGATATTTGGCATCCTCAAAGCTCCTTTTAAGGACAAAGGTGAAGGATCGATGCTGAGACTCGAAGACCTGGGTGACCAGAGATATGCTCCCTACAAATACGTGTTGAGATTATGTTACAGAGTTCTCAGGCATTCCCAACAGGACTATAGGAAGAACCAGGTCAGTGGTGTTGAGGATAATTTTCCTCCTGATTCCTATAATTAATATATCCCGGATTTGACATCGCTCTCTGCACTTACAAATGGGATTCTGTGGTGAAAGGCCTGTGGGTTAGTAGTGTATGAATTGAAAGTTCAGCAATGAATATCACAAGTTCACCTTGTACTTTTGCAGGCTCAGACTGAGACTGGGGTCCCCCGCTTCCTTCATGAGCTTCCTGCTATTAAAAGTATTCCCTTGGAGTCTGGACTGTAAAGTGGGAAGCCTGCAAAACTATCTGTTTCTGTGTTTGTAGAGGGATGGCAGTGAATCAGAGCAGAATTTGTTCTGTCAGGTAGCCTGATTTCCCACTGCTGGAGACTCCCTGCGAGCAAAAAGGATTTCAGAACACGGACTAAAGGGACTAAAGATAAAAGCTCAAACTGCTGTGTGTGGCTTCTTTGTTTTCATTCTGATGCTTTACAGAAATATTTTTACCTCGGAGAGAGAGAAAGGAAGGAGGGAAAACTCGTGAAAAATGCTTCTTAAACAATATAGAAGCCTCTTGGTTTTTTTTTCCTTTTAAAAAAATTAGCTGCCATTTCTTGAATTTTGTATATATTTTTGTGGGTTCCTTCCTCTGGTACATGAAAGAATAAGAAGAATTGGTCATCCCTAATATGGAATCTGTTTCTTGGGGTACATATTTTTGGTGTCCAGGTGTTCTTTTGTTCAGAGAGGAAAGTTTTGAGGGTTGTTTTGATTAACTGAGCTGAATGCCTCTAGTTCTAAGAGAAAAACATTAATGCTCAGCAGTTCACCGTGGGAATTTTCCTTTTTTTTTCAGGAATATATTGCTAAGAACTTCTGTGTCATGCAGTCTCAGATTGGTTATGATATTCTGGCAGAAGACACCATCACAGCTTTGTTGCACAACAACAGAAAACTGCTAGAGAAACACATCACAGCTAAAGAAATAGAGACATTTGTGAATTTACTCAGGAGAAACAGAGAGCCAAGGTTTGAAGTGGTCCACATAACTTTCTTTTTCTCTATTGACAGGTTTTTGTGTTTGCAGTAGCTGTGAATCTCCCTGCTATACATTGCTCTGATGTCTCTTTCTCCCAGCTTTGATGTGGCAAACAGAAAAACCCACATCGAAAATCACATTACTACCTGTCAGTCTTGGGGTTTGACCACATCTGCATTTCAGAACTGGGATTTACTTGAAAAGAGGGTTTATACTTCACAGGACACTTTTGAAAATTTGGTCTTCCTTCAGATTGGGACGAAGAGATACAAGCAGAAAGTTTAATTTCTCCTCTGTGAAACTGCCACTTGTGTTGTTTCCCCTACCAATAATCTTGGTGTAAATTACACAGATGGCAATTTTTCTTAGCTTTCATTAGTACCAGCTTTCCTGCAGGTTCTGATTCCAGATCAGACCTGAAAAGGGCCTAGAACATGTCCTAGACCAGATTTTGTTCCACATGAAAAGTTCTGGCCTCAAACTTCACTCATCTGATTTTTATTTTTTTCTTTTATTAGGTTTAGGTCAGACTATAAAAGAAATGGATTTTTTTTTTTTTTAACTGGAAAATCTATTTTTATGGCTGATAGTGGATAGTCAAAGTTTGTACCTGGATTCCGAAGGAAGTGGAATGTATGATGTGTGTGTGTGTGTGTGTGTGCCTGCTCATATCTGCTTCCCCAGCAGCTCCTGAGGCTCTTGCCCAGTTTATTTGCTAGAGGAGTGGTGGGCTCAGGGATACTTAGTTCCCAGGAATGTCATGGAAAGAAGAACCTACATAGAGGGAAGAGGCCCTTTTGATATCCCAGTGAGGCAAAGGCTGCAATACTGTTAATGCACACAGAGGAATCCGTGGAAAAGAGACAAAACCAGATACCTCATGAATGCCCCAACTGCGAGGAAAGGCTCAGCCTGAGCCTTGTTAAACATCAGAAGACCTAAGTTTGAGAGGAAAAAGTCATAGGAAACTGAATTTCCTTGCAAAGCTTCATTGTTTCTGCTTTACATGGAATGACCTCTTTGAATACAGAGGGCCTGTCTTTGGGTCCTGCCAGATCTTCACTCCTCTCTGGTTGCCTGGAGTTCCCTGGAAGTGTTCAAGGCCAAGCTGGGTGGAGCCCTGAGCAACCTGGTCCAGTGGGTGGCATCCCTGCCCATGGAGGGGGGGTTGGAATTAGATGATCTCTGAAGTCCCTTCCAACCCAAAGCCATCTGTGACTCATTCTTCACTAGTTGTTGGCTGTGTCACCTCAGGGATTTTAAAAGGCAGCTTTGGAAGGTGGAGTTGTGGTCTCCTCCAGCGCGGTGGAGCTCCCCAGAGGGCACGTGGCTGTCTCCAGCACAAGGAACATCTTCTTGCTGCTTGTCCTGGGTGATGGGTTGAGGGTGTGTGCTCTTGCTGTCAGTTCCTGACAAGGATGGTGGCCTTCAGTGGAGCTCCCCTGCCAGCCAAACTTAAGACACCCTCAGGCTGCTCTTAAGTTCTGGCACAACCCTTTGACCTTTGATTTGCTGGGGAATGTCACACTTGGGATATTTTTCTTTTCTCTCCCTGACTGATTGTTCCGCACCACTCAGGGTGGCTCTCAAAGCTGTTACTCATCTTTTTCTGTTGTGAGCTGCGAGAGTATGAATTGGCAGAAGTTGTGTGTCAATAAATATTGTGACTTGTGCTCCCTTGAGCATCCATATTCCAGTACTGGCTGCTAGGGATTTCTACTGCAGTGTTTCTGAGTAATATTTTAAATCTCATTTTCTGTTGCGTCTGTGTTTTTTTTTGCCTGCAGATTCTTGGATTATCTGTCAGACCTGTGTGTATCCAACACCACAGCAATACCAGTAACTCAGGAACTCATCTGCAAGTTTATGCTGAGCCCAGGGAACGCTGACATTCTCATTCAGACCAAGTGAGCATCTGTAATTGGAGCACAGCACCTTTTTGTTGCCCGCTCTGTTGTTACATCCGTAGCAGTTTGCTGGTGGTTCCACTGTGAATGGTTTGTGTTTGCAGGCTGGTTTCAACACAAATGGACAATCCCTTGGAGTGCCCAGTCATCTCAGATGACATGGATGAAGAGGAAGTGTGGCTTTACTGGATTGACAGTAACAAGGAGCCTCATGGCAAAGCCATCAGGCATCTGGCTCAGGAGGCGAAGGAGGGCACGAAAGCTGATTTAGAAGTTCTTACCTACTACAGGTAAAACTGCTTATTCAGAGAAAATGTAACTCTGAAACTCCCAGTGCTGTTCTTAGCCAGTTCATTTGCCAATATCAAAACAGGAAACCAGGTCATGCCAGAAACTGGGATTAAAAGTTCATTTCAGGTTTTTCTTGCGGGAGGCATCACAGTCTCTGCTGTCTCTTCCAAGCAAATCTAGAGTTTCCTCTGCTCATCACAGCTCTCTGTGTCTCTGTCATTTTGTGTCTCACCTTTTATTTACTGGGCTTTAATTTTAGGTTCTGTTGCCCTGGAAGCAAGGCATGCTCTGAGGGAGGATGTCCTGAGGGTCTTGGAGGGGAAGGGGGATAATAGAACAATGTCTTGTACGGATTGAAAACAAATAGTCCAAGTGCTTCAGCCTTCCACTGAACTGTTTCCTTTGACTTCCAGAGGGAACCAAGTCTTCATGGGGGCTGGATCCTGACATTGACATTTTTAATGGCAAGTCAATCCCTTGTTTAGTGAAGTCACTCTTGTCATTTTTGAGGCTTTGTACCAGCAAGGCTGATACTAGGTTTCTAAAACAAGATTTTGAGGGACACTGTTTCATTTCCAGCTGCTCTCCTTGAATACCACGTTGCTACCGTTTTTATTTTTTTTTTATTCTTAAGGTACCAACTGAACCTCTTTGCAAGGATGTGTCTGGACCGCCAGTACCTTGCCATCAACCAGATTTCTGCCCAGCTCTCCGTAGACTTGATCCTACGGTGCATGTCTGATGAAAGCCTCCCCTACGACCTCCGGGCTTCCTTCTGCCGGCTGATGCTGCACATGCACGTGGACAGAGATCCTCAGGAGTCTGTGGTGCCTGTCAAATATGCCAGGTTGTGGACTGAAATTCCTACGAAGATCACAATCCATGAGTGAGTTGAAAGCGTTTCAGACTAAAGCACAAAAGCACTCTGTAGGACTGGTCTCGGGGCGAAGTGGTTGTAGACGTCTTAACGTCGACAAAAGGTGTTTCTGTTGCAGAGCACAGAGCTCTTAATTATTGCTGCTCTTGGAGACTTCCATGGGTAAGTTTTATTTTTCTCTCTGTTTTTATGGGTGTTTAGTTTTCCATTTTTTCTGTGCCCTGCACTGTAGGTATGATTCCTTCACTGACTCTTCGAGGAATGAAATGAAGACCAAGTTTGCGCTAACTATGGAATTTGTAGAAGAGTACTTGAAAGAGGTTGTGAATCAGCCCTTTCCTTTCGGAGACAAAGAGAAAAATAAACTTACATTTGAGGTACTTCTCAGCTATCTACATCCTACTTACTGTACTCCACATTTCAGATAAGTTGACATATTTCAAAATAAAGGCAGTTGCAGAATAAATGTTGGTGAAAATAGCCTGAAGAAGCACCAGTTCCTAATCTCAGTGCTCTTGGTGACGAGTGTTACTGCAGAAAATGATGATATTCTTTTCTGCTGTCAAACAGCTGTATTTTTCCAACCCTTCCCACCTTCTCCTGAGGTGGTTGCGTTTCAGTGGAGGGAGAAGGGATATGTGGAGGGATGAATGGCCATATCCTCTTTCTTTCTACGTTAGTGAAATAACATGATAAGGTTTCTTCAGTATGAGTAAGTACTATTCTCTCTGTAAGATCTTACACTGAAGAAAATAACCTAATGCTGTGGTTTAAATGTTGTGTGAAATTCCTGACAGAAACTTTAGGTAGGCCTAAATTTTCTAGATTCAAATAACGTTGAATAAAGGGGAAATGCTTCCGGTTTTTATAGTTCCTCCTCCAACCCTCATCCCAAGCTTTGTCACTCCTGCTTTTGGTCACCTGACATCACCTCTGTTCTTACCACAGTCACCTCTCTTCTGACTTCTGTCTTTCCCACAGCTGCTGCCTCTTCAAATAGTTTCCTGGAGTCTTTCTTCTTCATCTTAGATATTTTCACAGATGCAGTTGTATCCTTCCAAGCCTTCCTAAATCTCACCGTGGCTTTGCTTGTCTGCTGTACTTTGACTGGCCACAGAATTGCTTTTGTGTAGCTCTGACAGACATTTAATGTCACCTTAGTCCAAGGCCCACTTAAATCAGCCGGGAGACTTGTGCTGATTTGAGTGCACTCGAGATCGGAACGTCCGTGGAAGCTGCTGTGTGAAACGTGGATTGCGCAGCTGAACGCCGCAAAGGTTGCCGACACTTCCTTCATTTTTAATTTCCTTCTCTCGTAGGTGGTGCATCTGGCTCGAAACCTCATATACTTTGGCTTTTATAGTTTTAGTGAGCTCCTCAGACTGACCCGGACGCTGCTGGCAATCCTGGATATTGTTCAAGTTCCCATATCATCCTACTTCGAAAGGCTGAGCAAGTTTCAGGATGGAGGTGAGAAAAGCAGCAAAATCTGTTGTTCCAGTGTGCAGTTAGCCTTTTTTTAGGTTGGAAATAATTTGTGGAACATCTCATTACTCTTCCAAGGTTCTTTATTCACACATAACCCACCCACAGGAATGTGTTGCGGGGTACATTAAGAAGGTTGGGTGAAAAGGAACCTTCGTGACTTGTGGTCACTGCCTTGGTGTTGCTGCTCCTTTGCTTATTTGCAACTGAACTTTCAGGTTTGGTTCTGAGGCTCAGTATTCCTTGCAGTGAACATTCCAAGCACGTTCAGACAGCATCTGCCTGGGCACAGTGGCACAAATGTTTGTCAATCATCTTAGCACTTCACTGGAGGGGAGAATAAGATGTTACTGGTGCCCCAATTGAAGAAGCACCAGACGGAAGCCCAGAGGAGGATCCTCTGCATGTGTTGGTCAGTTTAGAATATCCTTTCTTTAACCCCAGGACCATCCTGCATGACGCACTGCCTTTTCTGCCCTGGCTTTCAACTGGGTTGAAGAATGAGCGTGCCAGGAAGGTGCTGGAACTTAGCAGTTTAGTTTTCCTGTGTGTGTGGAAGAGAGGTGTGACAATCGCGTGGGCTGAGGGTCCAAGAGACTGGCTGATGGCAAATTTTGTGTTAATATGTAGCTGGTGTTGCCAGCCAGCTGGCTCACAGCACCAAAATGGATGAGCTGTCTCGTTTGAAACAATTATTTTGTATTTCCTCTGGGAGGCGTTTTCCCAGCTTTGAGTTTTTCTAATCATCTTTCTGCTCAGTCACTCCCACAGACGCCCTGCAGGAACTTGCCATCCCTCATAATGTTTTCCTCCTTTGAGGTTCACGCGCTCTGGAGAAGTTTAGACTGTCAGTGTCATCTCTGAACCAAGAAGTTTAATGCTTGGTTCTCTTCATCTTCCCTCCATCACTGCCAGTAGACTTACCTGCAAACCTCTGGAAGTCTTTCCTGCAATGCAGTGCACGCTAAGTCCTGCTGGAGCTGGCTGCAGTCCCTCCACAGCACTAGAGGAAAGGCTGTATGTTCAGGCACTCGGAGTTATGTTTGCTTTTTTTGTCCCTGAGAGACTGCATTGCAGACTATCTTCTTAAATGGCTCTGGACACAGTTTGACTCCAGACACAAACTGTTGGCAACATGGAACATGCAGATGTGGTTCTTCTGTTGAGTTCTCCCTCTGCCCAAGTCTTTAATCCTGATTATACATCTCATTCAATGTTTTTACTCAGATTCATTACCCATAAAATCGTGTTTCATCCTCAGTTCCCTTCTATTTCTATTGAAGGCTCTCCTCATCCTTTTACACAGATATTCTCTCTGTTAGAAAACTGAGTTGTTGGAACAAGTTACTTGTTTTATTGGTTACCTCTCTTGGCTTTTTATTGTCTCTTTTAACTTACAACACTGGTCTCCTAGGGCGTTAAAAAGGATTAAAGTAGAAATTAACTAAGTCTGGGTTTCTTTGAGGTTTTGGAAAACGTGTTGGCATTTTCTAAAATCAGAATGGTCCGTTAATTTTTTTTTGGAAAGTGTTTTCTTATTCATAACTTCCATAAAATACAGACAGATGGATTGTTCCCTGCCCTCCTTCAGGATAGTGAGAACCCTCCTTCCAGTCAGGTGGGGGTGAGGATGACTTCTTGCCTTTAAAGAAGGTCAGAGCTCACTCTTCCATATCTCTCCAGACTGCAGCAGGTCCAATACTTACAACATTGGAGGTGTTCCTCCAACACATTAATGCTCTTGGGATGTGCAGGTTTACACAGCTTCTGTTTTTAAGGAAAATTACCTTCCTTGAGTTGCAAAACTCATTACATGGATGCTCTTCAAACAAACGAACAAAAAGGTAAAATTGTATCTGTTGTGATTTTGTGTGTATACTGCAGGTGTATGGACATAAATGGTAAGTTTGAGAGTTTATAAAAGTTGTGGGGTTTTGTTTGGGGTTTTATGTTTGTTTGTTGTTTGGTTGGTTGGTTTTTTTTCTTTAAAGCATCCAGTCAGTGATCACAAATGTCTGGTCACTAGCTTTAATCGGTAGGAACACTTTTTCTTTGAGCATAGAGCTCTGAAGTGTAGCTCTAAACTCCAGTTTTGACAAACACTGGCAGCCAATCACGATGCCTGAGATTGGTTATTGGTCTGAAGAAACATGTTTAAATTTTATCAAGCATTAGGGGTGTGATCCTGTAACTCTGACGTGGGAAAGTGCTACTGAATACCAGCTTAGGCTCTGTATATTTTAATTTTCATCACTATTTTTTTGTAAATTTGTGCAGAATAATATTAGATGTTTATTTGGCAGCGATATTTTGTCAGTAACTATGCCAGTTCAGAAATGCAGTTGTTTTCAGATTCTAGGAAAAGAGACTTGAAAGAAGGCTTGACCAAATGGAAGAGTCATGTAATTCCTGTTCCTCAGCTGTAGTAGATAGAAGGTGGCATCCCTACAGAAGAATTTTGGCTAGGATTTATGTGTTTCACGTGCCAGGTCTTGCCTTTTAGTTTTGTTAAAAAGTAGTGATTTCCATGGGAAAATCGACGCTGAATAAATTCAGGAACAGATAGGTTATACTGCCTTTCCATTATTGCCATCGACTTGTTCCAGGTCAGGAACAACAAAAACTTCCGGCGTCTGATTCCCGGAATGCGAAGTTGTAGGGAACTGCTGAGCTTTATTCCTGACTGGTTTGACCAGTTCAAAAAACTGTAGTTAGGATTTTGGGAAATACTTCAATGGTGGGTGGAAGAATGTGGTGAGTCTTGGCTGTGGGAAGCCTGCCTGAAGTTTTGCACGTCAGAATTGAAGGAACCAGGTGTTCAACCAGCAACCTGGAGCCTTCTTCCACGTTTAATATTTATTTCTTAAATAGACCCACTTATTTCAGTAACACTACTTGCTAAGTAAGGAATTATATGTGACAAGTGTTGAACTGTTGAAGCAAATTTGCAAAATGGGATGTATTTTTAGGCTTAGTTGCATGAAGACTTAATTAACCTTTTGCCTTAAGATGTCATTTTCTGTGCTTTGCTTAAGTTTTGAGCCCCCTTGGTGGCTGAGGGTAGTCCTTGATATTTTGTGTTTTTCTCTATCTTGGTTGTGAAAAGATTCTTAGAAAATCATGGCGTGATTTGGGTTGGAAGGGACTTTAAAGCTCATCTCGTTCCAACCTCTTGCCGTGGGCAGGGACACCTTCCAGTACCCCAGGTTGCTCCAAACCCCATCTGACCTGGCCTTGAACATTTCCAGGGATGGGGCAGCCACAGCCAACCTGTGCCAGGGCCTCCCCACTCTCACAGGGAAGAATTTCTCCGTAATATCCAACCTACACCTCCTCTCTGTCAGTTTGAACCCATTGTCCTGTTGATCCTTATATTAATGTAAATGTGATGCCTTGCTTGCTTTAAAAAGCTTGATTTTAATGCCACTGTCAGTTCCTTCACCCAGAATTAAATTAGCATGCATGTAGTTTTCAGGTGTGACCTTATTTGACGGAGACAGATTGGGGAAAGTTGGCTGGAAACATTTGTGAGAAAAGATCCTGGAAAAAGTAATGATGTGTATTTTTGGAAATGCTTCTTACCTAGATTGCATCCTAAAAATGAATTGACTTGAAAATGCTGCAACCAGCTCCTTTTTTGTTTCAGTCAGTGTGTCTTAACTTTGCATAATTTTCATGGCTATTTGAAGCTTTTTTCTGTTCCTTCTCCCCCCCCCCCTTTTTTTTAGATTCTAAGAAGAAATAAATGTGGGGTTTACAAAATATACTACCTGTATCCTGAAGAGGCATATTTTTTTCCTTAAGGACCAAGGGAGGACTTCATTTAGTAGTGCTGTCATTCTGGCACCTTTAAAGAACGTTATAATCTCTTGCAGTTTTAATTAAAAGGTGAAATCATTGCTTTCCTAGTAAGTGCACCCTGCTGTATCATTCCAGGGTAAGGAACCAATCTGCCTTGTCCAATACTGCTGATTTAGCCCCTGTGAATTAAAATGCACATCTTCCTCTAGGTGCCATTTGATCTTTCAAATAGCTGATTTTAGTCAAACCATGCACCTTACAGCATATGTCAGGTCTGAAAGATGAAGCAACATGGTGGGACTAGTTGTAGGTGAGCCTACAGGTTTGCCACGTGTCTGAGCGCTATTTAGTTGTTTGGGAATGAGAATAAGGACATGCAAGGAAATTCATTCTTAAATTTAAGCACGCAAGGAAATATATCTCGGGATGCAGGTCACAGTGCTGGGCATCAAGTGAAAAAGCCCTCAGTGGTGCAGACCTTATTCTGTCCCTCAGGAACTCTGTGTAAATGGCTACGATTTTACTGAGCCAGAGTCCACTGACAACAGTGAGAGTCTCTTGGTTCCCTTTGCTGAGCCTTCTTGAACAAACTGGTTTTAAAAACTGTCTGTAATGAGCTCAAACCTCTCCCGCCTCTGTGATTCTCCCATGAAATGCGTTGAAATGAAATGCATGGAATGCATCATGAAAAGTGTGTGTTGTGCTGCAAGCTTTCATAGAATAGAGTCGTGGAATGGCCTGGACTGGAAGAGGTGAGAAAGATCATCTTGTTCCAACCCTCCTGCCATGGAGGAGACACCTTTTACTAGACCAGACAAATGCCAGGAGCTCAGTCCCTCGGCTCCAACTGAGCAAGAAGTTTTCTTCCAGCCCTCTTGGCTGCAGGCAGAGGTGCACAGTGCTTATAAGCACCAGTGAGACCACTGCTAGAACAGGGTTATGAACAAGGTGTTGGACCTGCCTTTTCTCTGGTTTCTTTGGGTCCTTGGTGATCAAGAAGGACCAGATTTCATCCATGACTATTAGAAATGACCGTGTTGTTTCTCAGCCTTGTCTCTTAGCTGCTCTTTTGTCTGGTTAACAATTGAAAATACTCTCTTGAGGCATACTTTGATTAGCAGAGCTAATGAGGCAGTGGCTGTCTGGCAGACCGGAGCAGTAATTTAAACCGGTGGTTTTATGAGAAAAGAAGGGTTACAAGAGGGAAAAAAGGTTTAACTCTTAGGAAAGTTACCTGTGTCAGTCACAGATGTCTGCAGTGAAGCAACTGCAGAGCACTGTCAGACCAAAGGGGAGGTCATTCTGAGAGCTTAATTCTGTGGCATGAACCATTTCTCTTTCCCCCCTTATTCTCTCCCTCATCATGAGCCCTGTGCATTAATGTGATTCCAGAGGCCATTGCTCTTCTAGGAATCAATATCCCTCTTACAGATGTAGCTCAGCTAGAAGGTTTGATTCCCATGATGCTTTTTACCTTCAAGGCTGGCACGCTGATGGATGTTGTTTTTTTTTTTTTTTTCCTTTGCCTAATGTCCACGGCATGAATTCCATGCTTGACACTGCTTTGTGGTTCTGGGGACAGGCCAAATCAACAGAACCTGCAGGATGTCGGGAGGAGGTGAAGTTTGGTGGAGTTTCACCGTGGCTGGGGAGCAGTGAGTTTGTATGCAAGAAGGGAAGGCAGGTCAGTGGGGGCTGGAGAGGCCAGCTTCACTCGACGGGTGGGGTAGCAAATGTGTGTGCTTTGCACATTGTAGGGGTTTTTTTTCCCTTTGTTTGGCCTCATTATTTCTGAGGACTATAAAATGTAGAAGTGACACCTCACCACGTGTCCTTAATGCCGTGCATTAGGTTTTCTGGGAGGCTTACCTGAGGGTCAGCTAGTTATTAAGCGATGAAAAATGGTTTCTTGAAGACATAAAGTGTGATTCTTGGCCTGTTTATGGTAGGTTCTGAAATCTTTATGAACAAATTCTGTAGAAAACCTGTAAAAATTAATACCCCTTTCACAAACAGAGCTGTAAGGCTTAGTGCTTCTGGCAAATAATATACAGCTCTAAAGGGTTTGAAATAAAATGTGTTCCTTTAGGTGCTGAAGTATGGTTATTATATGCCTTAAAAATGGCTGTAACTTTTCATGCAGAAAAATTAAACTGCATGAAGCAATGCAGCCAAATCAGCAGAGGCAAAGAAAACGTAGAGCTAAAGCTGCCTTTGGGTTTTTAATTTTGCCCTTGGTAACCAGACACTGCTGCACACGCTGTTCCCTGCTGGAGGATCCCCAAGGACTGGTGGTGCTATGTGCTTTAGGATGACACTAAAGCTTTAGGAAGCTTGTGGTGGAGCAATAGTTTAGGTCTGACTGAAAGCCACAAAACCAAGGCTGCTTGGAGTCGTGCTGTTCCAAGTAGTGCCTTAAAACCTGGTTGAACACGCACTGGCACGTGTGTTGAGACAACCTGAACCACTTTTCTGCTGAAAACTCACTTTGATGATGGGAGAAGTTTTGGACTTTCAGCCTCGTGGCGAGACCTCTCCCCTAATGTGATTGTGAGCTTGGAAACCAGCCTAAATCTCCCCCAGCACACGGGCAAAATTCAGCTTTGCCTCACCGGGGCTAGAGTGAGTAAAAGTGAAATTCGTGGGGAAAAGTGAGAGTGGCTGAGGAGGACTGTGAAGGCTTTGGGACTTTGTTGGGTGGTGGATTGGGAAGGAGACCTTCAGGGCCTCAGCACGACCCATCTGTGTGCGCTGGCACCCAGAACCCCCCCATGTGCTGGGCTGCACCCAAAGCTGTGTGGACAGAAGTTCTTCCCTGTGAGGGTGGAGAGGCCCTGGCACAGGTTGCCCAGAGAAGCTGTGGCTGCCCCATCCCTGGAAATGTCCAAGACCAGGTTGGATGGGGCTCTGAGGAAGGTGAAAGTGTCCCTGCTCAAGGCAGGAGGTTGGAACTGGATGATCTTCAAGGTCCCTTCCAGCCCAAACCCTATGGTCCCTGATTCTCTGTGGAGATGGAGGCTCCCCTTTAGGTGCTTACTTTCCAGAAGCATTGAGCATCCAGCTTTTCCCATCCCTAATGAAGCTACTGAGTGTTCAAGTGCTTTTGAAAATACAGGCACCTTTCAAAATTCTGAGGAGGGAGATGAGCAGTGTGGGAAACCGTTCGAGCTAAAAACAGCTGGGCAGTTTTGAAAACTGAGTCCTGGGATTCCATCTTTGACCCCTCTGTGTTGAGGAAGACTGAACAGCAATGTCAGTAGGAACTTACCACACAGTTCTCTGCACTTTGTGTGAAATACCCCAAAATTCTGTGGGTCCTGGAGCCCAAACTGAGGATTCTGCACAGCAACTGGCTGGAAACAATTTGAAGAAAAGGCATGGATTGCCAGCTGCCTTTGACAGTTGTTTTTCCTACTGAATATGGTATTTTGTCACTTCCCATTCATTCTGCATTGCATAGCAGATTGTTGTTTACTTTTCTATTCTGCTTTTAGAATTCTTCGCAACCAGTAAATGACTTATCAAGAAAATATGTTTATGTAGAAAATGAAGTGTCAAATTATCCACTGTTTCGATTACTTGGGTGGTTGTTATTTTTTTCCCATAATTGACTCCTCTGAAAAGCCTTTCTTCTCAGAGAGGTCGTTGTGTTGTCAATCGTGCCAAATTGTATGAGATTATGTGCTACAGTTTTGTGACAGAAACTGATACTCATTAGGAAGTTGTGATCACCGTAATAAAAAGTAATGAAAAGGAGATGCACAGTTGTCTTTTCGAAACATGACAAGCATTCTCTTCTTTCCTGTTCTTTCAGTGTCTGCCAATCTGCAGCTCCCTTAAATTACCACTTGTGCATAGTGATTTCTTTATGACTAACCTTGTGAGACTGTGCATGCGACAGGAGACCTTCCTGATGGGTCCACGGCTTAGGGAAGGCTCTTGGCACCTGGCTTGTCTTGGCAGAGGGGAAGGGAAAACTGGAAAAAAACATTCTTGGAGGTTGCCTTGCGTTGTTTGCCCCTGTTGGTCAGTCACAGCTCTGAGCACTTCTGCAGTGGTTTGCCAGTGAGGGAGGTGGTTGGTTGCACACACCAACACTGACATTGCAATGACCATTGTCTCCCTGCCCCGCTTCAGACTTATATAAATGTTAATACCTTGACCCCAAAGCAAACAACAAAGGCTGAGGTTAGCAGGTTAAGGGTGGCAGGCCCACATGAAGGCACAGCTCAGGCTTCTCTGGCAAAGTGCACACAAAAGTAGTCGGGGTTCTCACCTGCTTGCTCTCTCTCCTGATTTAGCTCACTTAACCAGCTGAGGGAGTAAGTTAATTTTTCTTTGGTCATTGGTATTCAGGAAGCACTTTGGAGCTTTGACTAAGATCAGGGCTCCCTTATTTTAGTCATTGTGTGCATATGTACTAAGAACTTAAATCTCTTTTATTGAGCCAGTGTATTTTGTCTTGCATTGTTGCAGGCTTAGCTGACATAGTCACTCTTTAAGTCTCAGTAACCTTCCTGTGTGCCTTACCTCAGAGACACACACCCTTCCCTGCTGAGATAACTGTATTAAAGCCAAGGGGACACAAAAGCCTAGCAAGGAGAAGCAGCTCACGAGCAAGACTGCTGTGGCCCCTCGTGTTTGTGAGTGACAGATTTAAATCCGTGCTTAACTCAGTCTAGACTTGCAAGGCTGGACTGATAACACTGAACACCGTGAGGGGTGATGACTGGGGCGGGGGGTGTCTTTTGGAAGAGAAGCTACTGCCCCACTCTTTATGTCCATGAATGATCCCCATGGTTTCTTTCACAGTTCCTCTCAGTGTTGAGACACATCAGCTGCCTGACTGCCAGCCCTGAATGTGCTGGTTGACTGCTGTCTGCTCCTTAGAGATGGCGTTTCACCAGCACCCAACAAAACACGGTTGTTAAAATACCTTTCCTGAAAAGAAATGCTGAATTGCTCCAGTTGCTGTAGCATTTCAGCTCTGGGAGTGCTCCCCCCAAGCCTGCTCTGAATTAATTGAAAATTGTAATCAGAACCGGGATAATCAGAACTGGGCAGTTAGTTAGAAAGTTTTTGAAGATGGGTGTACCCCTGACACCTTGGCTCACTGCTGTTATTGGCAGAAATCGTGCAGTATTGAGACACGACCCGTTTCAGCTGTAAATACTGAATTGGATTAAGTAGACTTTTCTCTCGCTGGAATCCTTTCCTGTGCATTAATGAACTGCAATTTGAAATGGCAGGGATAATAAGCACCACCTTAATCCTCCCTTGCTTCCCTGCTTCTGTTTGTTGAGAATCAGTTGCCTGAAGGTCAGCAGTAAAGGAATGTTGGGGACAGAGGGTTTATGCTTACCAACGAGGCTGTTGGGATTTGTACTGGTTTGTACCATCTTTGACCACTGGTGTTCCATGGGTAAGAGGAAAGGACAGTACCTGTTTCCTAGATGCCTTTCTAGGCTCCAATATCACATATAGTGCCTCACAGTCTTTGTTATTTCAGGCCTCTCACCGTCCTTTTTAGAGGTGGAGAAAGTGGCCTCCTCATTTATGAGGGTCATCCTGAAATGCAGAGAGAGTGGCTGTTTCCTTGGTCATGGAGAGAGTTCAGTCTCCTCCCCTGCCATGCCTGTGCAGCATCCCAGTGATAGCTGAGAAAATAAGCCAGATATGTGCTCTGGGCAAAATCCCAGCTTGCTTTCTCTGGGAATTTGAGGTCCACCCAAGATGTTGTCTGACTCCTTATCCAAAAACCACTAACTTCTTTGTTAACTATACACTGAATAGGCTTCAGTCTTGAAGGGTGAGCAGGAGCTTTTCACGATAAAGTGAAATTCTTCTGCCTCATTTAGGACAAGCTGCAGTTTTATCTAGTTTTTGAAATTATATCTTCTGGACTTGTCTTAGACTTGAGGGGTTTAGTTTTCATTAACCCCATTGAGTAAAGATGTTTAATAAAGAATTCCTGAGCGTTCCAAGTACCCTCTACTTATACAGAGGGAAAGGGCTTCTTTTGAAACCGTGTTGTGATGCCTTCTCAACTGAGATGTAGAGCAAAGGTTATTACAGGCCGTGAAGCAGCTGTGCAACCTACAGGTCTTTGTGATTGACATCAGCATCAAGGACAGGATGAAATGAATGATGTCATTTATTTCAGTGTTTGAAGACGAAGAAGATGCGAAAAGTCAGTTCAGCTGAAGGTACTTGAAGGGTTGAAGGTCCTCCACTTGGGCCTGTAGCTTTACACAGGTGTACTGAGTGGTGGTCAGTGCAAATAAACGTTTAGCACCCTGGGAGAAAGGGGTTGGGGAGTGGGAGAGAAAGATATATCCATACTCGGTTATTCCCAAGCTGTTTTATTTGATTTGAGAGGAAAACGCTCCGCTTTCGTTTTGCCCCAAGAAAGGTATTTGGAGTGATTTTACTTACTTTATGCTGGTGTAAGCAGTTAGAACTTTCTGTGCCTGCCTAAAGTGCGGATCCAGCACTTAGTTTCACTTCTAGCTTCTTTTTCCTGACATCATACAAAGTCAGAAATACATTTTCTCCTCTCCTTTGTAGGGACTTGAAGTGTTATTTTTCAAAAGACCGCTTCAGAGTGATTGCACACCAGACCAGATGCCGAATGGGACCTCAAACCTGACACTAATCTGCCTCATTCACTTTGAAAAAGCAAATTCTTTGTGCCTTGTCCTTTAAAAGTCAGGGCTGAAGTCATCCTCTTTCCCTGCATGCAGTACTTGAGCTCTGTGGATTGAAGAAAGAAGGGCATAAGAGGAGGATATTGCCAACAAAAATAAAATAGAGCTTTGGCTTTTTACAGCAGATTGTCTGGGAAGAGGGTCTCTTCAGTGGGAGTAAAGCCTGTCCATGGCGTGGTGATTAAAGTGTACTAAAAGACATACAAGAACTATTCAGGCTTCTCTCAGCAAAGATCCATTTCCTTCAGTCTTTTCTTTGGTGCGATCAAGGTCTTTGCACTCTGTCTGTGAAGAGATTCTGTCCTTCCCTTCCTTCCCTCCATTCATTCCTACCTGTGCTTTGCAAGAAAGGAATATAATTCATGTGGGTAGGCAGCACGATGTTCTCATTCTTTCTTCTCCCCACCTTTGTGAGAAGATAGTCATTGATTCATTGAGATGCTTTTCACATCAAAATTCCCTGTAAAGACCAGTATAATCTGTGGGAACAGAGGTATTTCTTGGTAGGTTTTGCTGAAGCAGCATCAGTGATAGGTACCGTTGCAACTAGACTGGATGAAGTTCCTGCCACATGAGTATACAGTAATTTTTTCCCTCATGTATGACTTGTGAAGGGCACTGTGATTACAGATCCCAGTTTGACCTTCAGGACAGCCTTCAAGCCTGGCATTCTCCTGGGACTACTTAATTATCCTTAAAAACGGGTTCAACAAACTTCTTTAAGAAATTATGTTAGATGTAGGTAATCTGTCCTCAGGCAAAAGGAATGGATTAGGTGAACTGCTAAGATTTCTTTAGCTCTACTTTTTATGATTTACTGAACATGTTAACAGAGCTCTGGAAACATTTTGGCGTATTTTCCACCTGCTGACCTGGAAGGAATCACGCCTATGAAAAGTGTCAGGTTGGAAAATCAGCGTAGGGAATTTGTCCCTAAACCACTGGGTAATTTGAATGAATTCCTTCTCCCGAGTTTGATTGGGAACTGAGGAGTTCTTATTCAGTATGCCTGTTGAGACTGGAAGGGAGTTTGATGAGGTGAGGATGTGTGTGATACACAGCTTCGTAAGCAAGCTTTACACATGGCAAATACATATATTTTTGTTTAATGCGTAGGAAACAACGTTATGAGGACCATCCATGGGGTAGGAGAGATGATGACCCAGATGGTGCTGAGCAGAGGGTCTGTGTTTCCCATCAGCACCCCTGATATACAGCCAAGCATTCACCCAAGCAAGCAAGCCAGCCCTGCAGACAGCGAAGACGTGATAGTAATGGACACCAAGCTGAAAATCATCGAGATTTTGCAGGTAACAGTGACTGGCAAAATGTGGCGTTGCAAACATTTCACAGGTCTCGACTTATTCACATAATGGCAAATGCTTGCTATTCACTGGGCTGTTCACTGTAAAAATAACTCTTTGGTGTGAGGAAGAATACTCCTCTGTGTGAGCAGCACGCAGTTGCCTTGCGTATCAAATCCCAGTTTCTGCCTTGGGCAGTTCCTTACTTACGCCCTGAGGGAATCTTTTCTGTGTTTTCTATAAATTCTGTGGATCTCTTGGTACCATTTTCGCTTCTGAAGGAGCCCATTGGTTCTGACTTCTCGTAGGTGATTTAGATTACCCTAATTACTTGTCATCTGAAAGGCTCTCAATTGTTAGAGTATCCTCAGGACTGCCTTCTTTGGTTTAAAACTGATGGTGAAGGACAGTGTTATGAAGTAATCACCTAAATAATACCAGTCTGGTCTCTTGCTTCTCATTTTCACTGTTTCTGTGGCTGAATTTCTCTCCTTACTGTCTTGCTTTATGGATTGTTGCCCGGGAGGATGATTCCAGGGTCCTTGTCTTGTGCATTCCCTGAGACAATCACATTTTGTCTCATCCTTTCCTTTTTCCCCAGCGCATTCAGTGCAGGAGCACCCAGGATTGGAGAGCGTTCAATCCTGATTTGTTACTTAACCTGTGGTTTGTTGGTTATGGGTTTTAGTCACGTGGTCAAATTACTGCACATTAGGAAGTTCTCAAATGCTGGGTGAATCACAGTAAATGTGCATATATATGATCCTAGTTCACAAGAAATACAAAACACTGCAGTTTCATTTAGTATGCAATGAAGGAGGATTAATTTAAATCACGTTATTTATATATATATAATAAATTCATTATTACTCTTAAAGAATACTTTGGATTTATTGTATTATCATGCATAGCTAGTACAATGGTGATTAAAACTATTCTATACTAAGAAATATTTCAGTTTATAATAACTTAATTCCCAAGTTATCCTCCTATTGCTTTAAGTAAAGGCTTTTTAACTTACGAGTTTCCCATTCTGCCCTCAACCAGAATTAAACAGATGGCCAGAGAGACTTAGTTGACTATGAGTGGACTTGGAAAATTCTTATTTTTAAAGATCTTACTTGTACAATTACAGAGTGACTCGATCATGGAAAATAAACAAATCCTACTGCATGGAAAATAAACAAATCCTGCCTGGGTCTGGGAAGTGTGTTTGACTTTAGTTATAAACCAAAGAAACAGGCTGCCACCCTTTGTCACCTTTCAGATGACCTGTTGCCTCAGCCTTGGTAAAGAAACATGTGTTTTCACCCCCACTGGCTGTAAGATATGTTAAATGATCTTAAAGCTGTTTGATTGTGTGCTTGCATTTCCCGTGGGCAGTCCCACAGGGATGCTCCCTGGCAGTCAGTTGGTGGGCAGTCAGTTCTCCAAGTGACTTAAATTGGTATTAGCGTTTCCAGCCTGGCTGTTTTCCTCGCTTTTCCAATATAAAAGTAGCACTTCCAGCCCTGAATTAGGATTTTTCCTGTGTGGCTTTCCGGTTTCACAGCTGAGGAACAGAATGGCAGCTGTCAGCCCTCTGGGAGGGTGAACCTTGGGCCTGTCTTTGCTCTCTGCCCCACTTCTTGTCTTCATGGGGTATTGGAAGTGCAGCTGAAATGCGAAATAATTGGTGTCAACACAGGTTGACAGAAGAAAAGTCTTATTTAAAATTTCTTTTCTTTTTTTTCTCTGCTTTTTTTCTTGTAGTTTATTCTCAGTGTCAGACTGGACTATAGAATATCCTACATGCTGTCTATCTATAAGAGAGAGTTTGGGGAAAACAATGAAAACGTTGATTGCTCCACAGTATCCCCCCCTGACACACCAGGGGCTGCCTCAGGTAAATGTTGCTGTTGTGTTGCAGTGTAAAATAATTCCATGTAGAATTAGACTGCAAACAATGGGTTTAGTTACAGCAGGAAGACACGCTGCTTGAAGTGGAAAAGCTTGTGGGGAAAAAAGAAAATTTTAAGGAGTTCCACGAAAATAAGTTTTTGTGTGTTGTTTTTTTTTTTTTTTTTTTTTTGCTGGCCTCCCTTCCTCCAACAAAAATGCGATTCCTTTTTCCCCGTTGTGACATTTTGTTCTCTTATTTGTGCTCTTCCCAAAGCCCTGCACGATGGCAAATGGAGCGGAGGGTAGATCAGGAGGAGTGGTTGGGGTTGGATGAGGACAGATTTAAGTGAGGTGAATGTGGTACAGGAATGAAGTGGCTTTCCAGGGAGCCTTCCCGTGCTCATGGAAGTGCTCAAAAGGTCTGGGTGAACACCTGGAAGTGGGGGAGAATTGCTCTAATCGGAGGTGGGCACACATATAATACAGGGTAGTAACTATTAAAGGTGTTCCAAAGGAAAATGTCAGTGTGGTAAATGATTTGGTGTATGATAAATGTTCTAAAATTCGTGTATGTGCTTTAGAGGGGTTGGCTTGTCTAACATAAAATGTGTAAGTTTTAATAATCTCTGTCATTTGTGGCTCACTGCTGGTGGTTAGTAGAGCTCTTAGCACCGTGTGGCTTTGGGTCATCCCTACGATTTGGCACTTCCTCAGTAATAGTAAAACCTCTCCTGTTTCTTCCCTGCTACTCTTGCAGACAGCAAATTTTGCCTAGTTGAGGAATGACTGGTTACACCTTTCCTTGATACCATCTGCCTTAAAGAGCAACAGAGTTCCATTTGGCTGTGCAGATTAAACAGTGATTGCTGGCTTTTTTTTAATTTGTTTGTTGATTTGTTTTAATTTTATTCTGATTTTTTTTTTTCTTTTTCTCCCCAGCAATTGTTCCTGACATAGATGAAATTGCAGCTCAGGCTGAAACCATGTTTGCTGGCAGGTACATTCTCTGTGTGTGTATATCTGTTTGTTCGTGTTGGTATTTCTCGTGGGCAGCCTCTGTTTATTCCATGCTTGTTTTCACACCCCTTCCTCTCCCTTTGGGTGCTTGTTATTGTATAACATATACATAGACAGAAAAAGACCTGGATTTCAGACGAGGAAACAAGGTCTGGATGGCTGTGGGATTGGAAATGACCACTCTTTTAGTTGTAAAAGAGTTGGTAGAAAGTTTTTTGCCGTGTTCCCAAAGGCAGCTGGGGAATGGTGTACAGGAGGATTGGGCTAAAACACAGTAATTATTTATTTATCTTGTAATGCCTCACACAGGTGCCCCCTAAAGAAAGCCTTTTTTTTTTTTTTTTTTTTTTTCCTAGTGTACCTTCTGGCTGTAGCCCCAAATTTCTTGGATCACTAGGTTACTGGTGACCCTCAGTTTTTCTCTTAGACCTGTTGTAATTGCACTTTTTGTTTGAACCTTTTTAGAAAATTATGTCAACAATAACCCCTTTCCAATGACTCCTCAAATCAGGGGTGGACCACTTGCTGTGGTCTTCTGGACCCCCAGAGGCCTGTACACATCGCAAGTTATGCTTGCAGAGTTTGGGAAGAGATTTCAGCTACACTGTGAACAGGGGGAGGGAAAAAAAAAAGAGACATGGAAGACACTCACACTGGAGAGTTATTACCATTATCACTATATTGGTTTAATTTTATGCATATAATTGTAATTATACCAGTAAAAATTAATTCCATTTAGACAAGGCCGTAGACTTTAAAGTTATTCTGGGAGCTAGGGAGAAGGATCTGCAATGTGGGCACCGTGATCTTTCCTCTCTCAGTCTCTTAAGCCTTCTCAATCTTTACCAGCAGAAGCAATGCCTCCAAGTCCTCTCCCTGAACTCCCATAATGTAAAACAACACACAGCCTTTGGCATCTGCATCTTTAAAATGAACAGAGAGACCGAATGGTTTCTTGGAAACATTACTTCTGCTTTGATATGTTAAGTGTAAATCTGCTTTCTGCCGCTCCACTTTATGAATATGATTCCAGAAATATGATGCTTTTGGCAATTCTAGCTATTTTTTGATCTTATTTTTTTCTTAAATGAAATTTTAATAGCAGCTGAAAAAGGAAGGAGTGAAAAGAAAAGGGTCAGATTAATCTCTTGTGAAATGCAGTTTACTTCATTTAATTTGGACTGGGGATGAGCTTGGCACAACTTACCCAAAACGTGAATTAGTGGTTTGCAATATGTATTTTAATCATAATATTTGACACATTTCACATATACTTCCTTGCATTCCATAGTGTCCATTCTGCTACAAGGTTGCTGCAGCAGCAAATAACTCCAGGATTCAAGTCCTTAAAAAATATGTTAAAGTAATATTTATAGTTTCCTTCCTGCAGCAGATTTCATTTGATTTGAAGAGCTCTGTCAAATGAGGGTTGTGTGTACAGGGATACTTATGTATAAAGCTTTAATTTTTTCTGATTTATTTTACTTTATTTGGTGCTTTTCCCCCCCTCATTTTTCTTGCAGAAAAGAGAAGAATGCAGTTCAGCTGGATGATGAAGGGGGCAGAACTTTCTTGCGGGTCCTCATTCACCTCATCATGCACGACTACCCCCCGCTGCTCTCAGGTGCTCTGCACCTCCTATTTAAGCACTTCAGCCAGAGAGCAGAAGTTCTGCAAGCATTTAAACAGGTATGGAGGGGCACGGCATTATTCCAGGAAACTGGAATGCAGGGAGTCTTTCCAAAGGCAGCTTTGCTGCCTAAACTGCTGGTTTGGTTGCGTGACGGTGTTGTCTCCTCAGAGGTCCAGTATCAGCAGACTTCTTCGACCATACATGTGCTGCTGTATATTGGAGTTGTGCACCGAGAAGTAGTTATTCTGTGCACCCAGAAATAGTTACTTCTGGCATTGCATCCGCGAGGGAAAATGCAGGTCCGTGGTGAGCATCTCACGCGGTGTAGCGATCCCTCAGGGACAGAGTCAGTGCCTCGCGTTTGGCGAGCAGGGCACGGGTGTTGGCAGTAAGGCTTTCCCGTCCTCGGGGCTGCTCAGGCTGGGGATAAAGCCCTTTTGTTATCCTTGTGGTGTTTGCAGCTCTAATTCAGGTGTCTTTGCACCGTGCTCCGCCGCCTGATAGAGATATGCCCAAATTACAGGAAGGCAGTAATAGAGCCGAGCCTGTTCCCAGCTTTTGTTCCTCCCCTTGGATAACGGTGCGTGTGCAGGCTCCATGTGTCAGTGGATTAGGATGGGGAGATCTGATGTCGTGGGGCTGGGTGACAGAGACATCTCTGTTACATAACCCTTCAGAACATATGTTGATAAGACCATCTGATGCTTATTTCAGGAGCTTGATAGCCTGTTGTCTCATCCTTATGTAAGACGGGGAGGTTCCTCGTGTTTAAAAGCAGATGAATGATAAAGACCCGAAAAGCTTTTGTTTAATGTTTTTGTTGTGCAGCGTAATGGCCTCCCACCAGATACTTAAAGTTAGGCCGTGCTTGTTAGTGGCATAAATAGCTGTTATTCCCAGGTAGGCAAGGACGGTGTTGCTTAACGTGTTTTTGTAAAGAAAAAGGCTAATTGAGAAATAAAAAAAAAAGCAACCCTGCAGAGAACGTGGACTATGAATGTCTGCAGATGAGCAGCATTCATAAATTCTGTAAAATAACAAGGTTTTGCCAAACCAAGAGAGATGATGATGAAAACTTTGTTACACAATAGTGAATATTTGCCTGCATGTAACGCTGTGGTTAAAAAGAATATCCCTATCAGTGTTCTTGTTTGCCATGTGAGCTTCATCTTTTACAGAAGTATGATTTCTTAGTAGTGTTTATTGATTTACTCTAAAGATTGTTGTTAGTTTTTTTGAATATTGTCTTCATTAATAATCTTGGTGGAACAGAGAGTGTTACAAAGAAAGAAAACCTGTAGGTCATGCTAAATCAAGAGCTACAAATAACTGACAAAACCCAGATAACTTGAGCAGTACAAAAAAAAAAAGGTAAAAATGAGATTAATCTTAGTAAGAGGAAACCACTCAGATGGTGAGAAATTACATGAACCTGGAAGTCAGTTTGTCAACTATATTCAAATAAGTTTTTCTACTCTGGCCTCACAGTTATTTTTCAATATTTGATTATGGTGGTGATCCTTAAAGTTGCTGGCCATTCTGACTTTTCTTTGAATGCCCTGATTCCTTGTCCAATCATCCTTTTTTTTTGGTCTTTTTCTTCTGAAGTACTGTGCTGCAGGATGAGCTATTTCAGTGGTAGGTGCTTTAATAGCATGTACCTATTGTTTTAATGCCACGAGGATCATAATCAGTGCATCAGAGCTCCCTCTGAGCTTGTAAACTGCTTGTGCTGAAAATGTTTTGCAGTGTATTAAAGAAGGTGAGAGAATGCTGGGAATGTTATAACTATCCTGTTATACTCCAGTCTCTGGCTCTGCTGAATGTTTTGGATGAATGGGGGCCAAAAGCCTGTGTGTGCCATGTTTCTGTTTCACTGAGGAGGTTGCATAAAGCACCTGAGAAGAGAGGCTTAGAAAGGGAACTGTCAACCAAATTACCTGGCCATAAGTGCTGGTGCTGTAATAGCTTTCCAATTTTCTCTATTTCCAGGTTCAGCTGCTGGTGTCCAATCAAGATGTGGATAACTACAAGCAAATCAAGGCTGATCTTGATCAGCTCCGTCTGACTGTGGAAAAATCAGAACTGTGGGTTGAGAAGAGCAGCAATTATGAGAGTGGAGAGGTGGGCGACAATCAGACCAAAGGGGGAGAGGAGCCACTGGAGGTGGGTTTAAAGCCTTTGCTGTCAGAGTTGTTTCAATATTGATGGGTATTTTAAGGAACAACTGCAAACCTGTGGTCTGGTTAACCAAAGTAGCAAAGTGAGAATGTGCTGGCTGAGCTTTAGGAATAGGCAGAAAAGGAAAAAAAACCTCTTTCATCAGTGTGTTCAATATTCTTCCCTGCTGCTTTCAGTAACTGTGTTCTTATGTCCCAGAGCTGCCTTCCTTTCTGGCTGAGGTAGCAAACCACAATGTGTGGCAGCACTCCATGGCCAGGGAGGCAATTTAGGAATCACGTGTTGGCAGATGGGTTGATTTGCTGGGAGAAAGGAGGAGGAGAGAGTGTCCTGCACCTAAGGGAGATGAGAACAATCAACCCCATGTTTTCAAACATCACACGTAATTTCACTCTCACTGAACATAAGAATGTTGAGATTTTGTGGGTGAAATAATGTTTTGGGGTCTTTGACCCTTGTCATACCACACTCTCGGGATATACTGTGATTTGAGAAACTGTAGAACTTGATCTGGGACATGAAGACCTGATTTTTTTTTTTTTTTTTTTTTTAATTTCCTTGGTTGGATTTTTTTTAATTCTGTTTTTTCAGCGAAAACTGAGGTCGTCACGTAATCAGTTACTCATGTAAGAGTAATACTTTAGCGTGTGAGTCTTTAAGAAAACACAGAGTGTTGCAGGAGTTGCTGTGATTGAGGTTTGTGGCATAACAGTAGATAGAGCAGGCTTTCCCACCAGTATTTATTCCCACTTTTCCATTTTCGCCAGAGGAAGTGGGGAGAGATGAACAACTACGATTTCTGAGAGAGCACTTTCCTTGTTCTCTTCCGTGGTAGAGTCTTCCCTGGTGGGAAGAAAAAGGGGTAAGGAAGACACCGGGGGGAAGCTTAGTAGGAAGCCAAGTGGGGGTTATTACAGGACTGTGGAAACCACACGTTGAGGAAAAAGTGGAGCCACCAAGAAGAGACGAGATGTTTCTAAATAACGGTGACTACACGTGGCCTTTCAGATGGGAAAGCAGATTCTTGGTGGCTTCATGTGGGGGAAAATCCAACACTTCAAGAAAGAATAACAGTTTCTTGTGACAGTGTATGTCTTGCTCTTTCTCTGAGCTAATTTAGCTGAGTTTAGTGGTGTCAGAACTAGGGAGGAATCTGGGCTTTATGAGCCTAAGTATGTGGGGTTTCCTACTTTCTCTCCTTGAGCATAGCTCTAGTAGGAAAAGAAATCTTCATTATGTATTTAATGAATGGGAAAGGTAATGGGGAAACAGGATGCAGAACTGCAGCAGGATTACAGGGTTGTTTAGTTATAATACATTCTAAAAGTGTGATAAGATCCTCTTTATTCCTATGGATAGCCCTGATAGCAGAGAAACTCCAGGAAGAGGGAGTGTCTCAAGCAATGTGCTTGAAACAGAATCATCTCTCAGTGGGATCTTTTCAGTGTTTTTTTTTCCCAGGAGGCATCCCTGCATCTGTGTGGATTAGCAGTGCTCCAGTAGATGCGCAATAACATCTCTGGCAGATCAGAGGGAGATTATTGTATCAGAACAGTGATATGTAATCTGCTGGTTAAATCATCTGGTGGTAATTCCCTGAGAGCTGTGCCAGATTACAGTAGCTCAGAATCTTTTCCCTTATATTTTTTCCCCCTGTAAAACTATTCTTTAACAGTCAGCAAATGTTTTTTACCTTGCAAAAAAAAAAAAAAAAGTTAGATAGTCGTTATTCTCTTTGAAATCTTAAGCCAGATGTTAGAGGTGAGTGCTGCTCACAATCTACAACATGTGAAGCAGGTGGCTGGGGTCCAGGCAGGTAAAAATCCCATGAGATCCATGATATCTTGGAATGGATGCTGGGTGTTCTGCACTGAGCTGGATGGACCCCACGGTCTTTAGGGAATGTGCTTCATTTGCCTGTGCTTCATTTTTCCCAAGCAAAATTAAATTGCACACAAGGGCTTACATGACATTCCATTAATGTTAAGCATAAGTTTCTGTCCTCCCCACAGCACGTTGATAGATGTGCATAAGAGTTTTAACCTGTAGCACTATTATTTTATTTTTTTTTTTTTTGGTAATCATATGACTCCAGAAATGGGATTTGTGGCAAAAGGGCCTTTGTCTTCTAAAAGTAACCAGAGTTCTCCACAGGAAAAATGGCAAATCTTATATCCATGCCAGACTGTCTTGACAGAAACTGGAGATCAGAATTCTAGGAAGGAGTGCTTGGAGTTAGGTCAGGCATAAACTGGGCACTGTATTGGATTAGGAAGAAATGCTGAAATTGGTCTCACGTTTGAGCCTTGTTTGAGAAGGGCAAAGCAGATAAAACCTGTTCACTTGGTTCTCCCTGAGGGTGGGATAAGGGTGTTTCCAGTCTGTATGGACACCGTGGACTATGGAAAGTGTGATCTTTCTTGTCCTCTCCCTGGAGGATGCATTGGTGGTGTGGCACCAGAAACACAGCTCTGAGGAGGAGAAACAGGCTCAGTGGAAGTGCTTTGGGTGAAGCTGGAATGCAGTGCAGTGGCATTTGTGGGGCTTCTCATCTTCACCCGTCACTGAGGAAGTTCAAGTAAATACGGTAAATAAGTAAATACAGCCTGTGGAGGGCAAAGGTGTGCCCTGGGAACACTGACAAGTGCCTTGCACTGCTGTCCTGCTGGGATGAGGGAGACTATTTCAGTGCCAGTGCTTGGGCTGAAAGCTGCAATCTGGGCTTCCATTTGGGGACGAGAAAGTAAGGATCCTAAGGCTGACACAGAGTGATATCCCAGGAATTTTATGAACAGAGGAAGTAGTCTTCTTCAGAAAATACCATTTCCTAAGGGTGGGGTACTCAGGTGAGGACCTTTCTCGGTGAGATCCCTGTGCCTCCCTGTTCCCTGTGGAAAAGTGTGGAAGAGGATGTCTGTCATGGGGCATAACGAGGCAGGATGTGCAACTGAGGGCCTTTGGTATCCCAGTGGTGTAATTCTCCTGATAACTACATCCCTGGCATACTCTTAGAGGTTCAATAAACAGATTTTTATGTTGTTAAGAGAAAGGATGGATTCAGCAGTTTGATGCTGATCACCACTTCCAGGTAAGACATATAGCTCACATGGATTATAAAACTGCTTTGATTGAGGAAGAATGCTGATAAAACTAACAGGTAAATAAATCTTGGTTAACCCACGGTCCCAGAATGGAGGAGGGTGGTTAATTATAGCAAAAAGCCTGAAATATCTTGCATAGTATTGATTCAAACAGCTAGAGAGATGGCAGCCTGCATACTAACAAACCTGAACAAATAAAATCCACTCTTGGAGCACAGATCAACACGACCGCGCCGAACAGCGGTGCCGACCCTGTTATAAACAGCCCCCCCATGGCCAAGTGGTGCAGCTGTTCTTACCTCGCTGCAAATTCGGGCCAGATGGGATTTACAGAACTCCCCAACTTCCCCATCAGCTGAGAAAGTTCAGAGGGACGTTTCAAGACACACGAACATTCAGCTTGGCGTGCACGTGTGTGTTTTAGGAGATTTCTCCTCTCTAAAACAGTAGGAAGTTTGAGGACACAATGAAACTCAGAAGTGCATCTGTTTCTTCTTTTTTTTTTTCTTTTTTTTTTTTTCTTTTTTTTGCTGTTCCACTGGTTTACATCCTTGGGGTTATATACTTTCAGGCACTCTCAAGATTTGCTGCAGTTCTTCTTCATGCTTAATAATTTCAGCACCCAAAGGCCAGTCTTTTAATTCTTTGTGTTTGAAGTTAAGAAAGGCTTACCATAGCGGACAGCAGGAAAAAAAAAAAAAAGGCAAACCCAACGCTGCCAAAATATTCTCATTTGTGTGGATGTTCTTCCGTGTTTTGATTGAGACATGCATGGAAAGGTGTGTGGGTGTTGGCAGATACTTGCTGACTTGATTTCTCCTATTTATCATACCCAGCTGGGGCTTTCTAAGAGCCGAGGCCCAGAGCATACGGCATCATGACTAGATGTTGCAGCTTAACATAAGGTTCCTATTTGTTTTTAAATCCTTTCCTGCATCATCCAGAGACTAAGGACAGAAGCATCCTCTTCGTGGGAGGAACATCTCTAATTTCCACATGCTACTTGTTCCTGTACTGTTGAGAACTCCACCCTACTTATCTCAACTGCAGAGGTCGTCTCAAGCTCTTTCTCCAAACTTTTTAGTGCTCACATACACAGATTTTGTAATCTTTCCGGATGTATTACAGATTTTTGGAACGTGTGGTCACTGCTAAAATACACTTATGGTCCATATTCTCATAGTATTTAAATTCCTTGGGATGTCTGGTCTGATTTAGGGACATGTTCTGGTCTAGGATGATCAGAAGCATGAAAACGTAAGAGTAATTGCCTCAAATTGCATTGGAAATTTGAAAAAAAGGGAGGACTTGAATGTGAATCCTTTCATTCACTGGACCAGTGGATGAAGAATAAACAAATATTTTTCTTTATTATCTGTGTTACATCAGTTCCTTTTGAGCTGCTGTAACAGTTCTTCACTGGCTGTTATCAAATACAATTAGTTCATGTTGAGGAAATCGCAGTAAATCTCCTCTTGTCATGTGTTCTTTATTACAGGAGTCAAACATTTTGAGCCCAATCCAGGATGGGACCAAAAAACCTCAGATAGACAGCATTAAAGGCAATAACTACAACATTGTTAAAGAGGTTGGTACACCCACCAAGAAACTGGCTTGACATACTTGTTGGATAAGTAACTCAGTAATTGTTGTGAAAGAAAGTATTTTTGTTTGGGTTTGTGTGACAGGACCGGTCTCTTTGCTTGCTCTCATGCTTATTTATTTGTTTATTTGCTTGTAGATTTTGATTCGACTCAGCAAACTGTGTGTTCAGAATAAAAAATGCCGGAACCAACAGCAGCGATTGCTGAAAAACATGGGCGCCCACTTGGTAGTCTTGGACCTTCTGCAGATCCCCTATGAAAAGGTTATTCTCATAACTTTTCAGGAGTGAAGAACATGAGCTCAATAAAAGGAAAACCTCAAGAGGCTCGAGAAACAACACGAATTGTCTTTTAGGATTGAATTCGGTCAAATGTGGTAGAAACAACGAAATGACGATTTCCTACCTTAAGAATAATGGGTTTGTGCTCAGTTTAAATACGGCTGCCTGCACAGAACAGGTTTCATTGAAAACTTCATATTTACTGCCTCGGGTGCCTGGATGTCACGGTGCTGTCATTCCTTAGAACAGGCAAACCTTGGGTCTGTAGTTACTGCACGGTGAGAAGTATTGGTTTGACAGAGCTCCTGCCAGGGAATCTAAATCCCACTGTTGGGTGCTGGTGTGAGTGCTGTTGTAGATGCATTAGATGGACCAAAAGCTTTCAAGGATCAAATCTGCAATAACCTCTTTGTTTCTGTGGTGGACATCTCTGACCTAGTTCCACTTACGATTTTTTTCTTTAACCAAGTGTCATGGTTTAGCTGACTTAGTGGCATGGAGCATACAAATGAATGATCTTACGTAGCCTTTTGAAGAGCAGATCTTTTCTAGATATTACAGGAAGCACTGAGAGAAGATAAAACCTACATTTTCCTGCATGTTACCCACTGGTGTCATGATACAGACACTGGGTTCAGGTGTCATCAGCAAAATAGTGCTTGTCCGTAGAGGTGGTTCATCAAGTCATAATTAGAATACTACACAAGAGGAATATAAAATGGGGATATAAAATAGACATATATTTGTGTGGGAGTACGTGTATGAGCATATGTATCTGTGTAGGTGTGCACACACACATCTGCTTCTATATGTATTTATGTAGAAGCCAAACCTTTGCCAAAGCTTAAAATTCATGTGAGCTAGAGAGCTTTTTTTTTTTTTTTTAAATTAAGCCCCTTTGCACTTTTTTTTTTTTTTTTTTTTGACTAGGAAATTATAACTGGGCATTAGGAAATCTTAACGTGGAGTTTGTGCTCCTACATGTGATTTCCTACGGTCAAGTTGATTCAGAGTAAAGTACAACCACTAATGAGCTCTGAAGGTAACTGGATCAGTTGGTTTTTTTCCAGAGGGAGAATTCCTGCCCCATAAAGGCTCAGGAGAATTGGCTTGTTCCTGGCTGAATTGACCTTGTGTGGCTTTAACAAGTATCTTTAGGTGTGCCCAGCTGATTTTGTTTGTCTTTTCTTCTTTCAGAGTGATGAAAAGATGAATGAAGTTATGAATCTAGCCCACACTTTTCTTCAGAATTTCTGTCGAGGAAATCCTCAGAATCAAGTTCTCCTCCACAAAAATCTCAACTTGTTCTTAACTCCAGGGGTAAGTATTTAATTTTAAGCAGAGTATTGTAACTGGAAGTAAATTTGGGCTTGGTGAAAAATTCCAGTGCTAAAAAAATAATTCGATTAAGGTGCACTCTCTCTCCTCTCCCTGTTCTCTCTCTTCTCTCCCTTATGTCTTATGGCTCTTCATGTCGTGGTTTTTAATGTTCACGTTTTACAAGTGGAAAACAATATTACCTTGGGGTTTACTGGAAGTATCTATGAATGTGTGTCACATCATCACATGGTGTTTAGCTTGAGCCTGATGCTGTGACTGTGCTGTTGTGAAGCTCCCGTGACAGCAGAATCAGACCCATTCATTTTTGCTGGTGGTGCTCACATTTGAATCAACTGACCTAAAATTCAGTCTTTTATTAAATCATTGTCTTTACAATACACCTTTTTGTCACAATCCCTTTGTGCATATAGGTATGTGTGTTTGCAGATATATTCAGATAGGATGACACTGGCTCCGTGGCAGATCTGCTGAGCAAAGCATGCTTTTATTAGAAAGAACTGTGAGTATAAGGATTGTAGACCCTGGCCTGTGTACATTAGGAAGGATTAATTCTGCTGTTTTTTATTTATGCTCTTCTGTGAAGTTAGTGAATGGCACTGAGCTGACCACAGTGGGGACCAGTGCCCAGATTCCATCATCTCCAACACTGACACTTCACCCAGGTGCCAAGTAGGGAGCTTGCTTGCACTTGCATCTCTGTTCTTTGGAAGTTGATTTCCTGATCACCCTGGTCATCATCACAATTCTGGTGCTTTTGTTCACATTGTGGAGCAGACTTGGTGTGGATTCCTTTCAGATGACACTACAGAGACAGGGGTTCTCTAGGAGCACACCTGACCCTCATGAGCCTTTAGTTCAAGGGACCAAACTAGAGCAAGTTTGAAGGAAAAGTCCCAGGAATCCACAAAGATCTGTTCGTCTAGTTCTGTGCTACTCACTGACACACAGCCTTAGGCTCCCTCTGTATTTCATGTGGAGAGAGATGTTCTCTCAGGAAGTGATCATTACACGTGCAATGACTGGCCTGCTGGAAATGCCTCTGTCAGTCACAGACAGATCCACAGCCACTAATCCTCTCATGTGGTTGCCTCAGTGCCAAGTTTGATGGTGAGTGGGATGAGTGTGGTCTCAGGTTCCTGTATACCAAACTCACAGAATCACAGAATATGCTGAGTTTGGAAGGGACCCACAAGGATCATCCAGTCCAACTCCTGGCCCTGCACAGGACCATCCCCAAGAGTCACACCGTGGGCCTAAGGGTATCATCCAAACACTTCTTGAGCTCTGTCAGCCTTGGTGCTGTGCCCACTGCCCTGGGGAGCCTGTTCAGTGCCCAACCACCCTCTGAGGAAGAATCTTTTTCCAATATCCAACCTCAACCTGCCCTGACACAATTTCAGGCCATTCCCTCGGGTCCCATCATTGCTCATCACAGAGAATAGAGTGCTCTGGCAGTGTATTCATGTGTGTATCTTCACCTTCCACATGGACACAGGTTTTGTTTATGTCCACTTTAGGATCATTTTGTACTCATAGGGAGGTGTGGAGAAATCTAGGCCCCAAGACCATTGCTTAGTGACTGGGCTGGTGCTCGCTGGATATTCCCGGTTTCCCTTGACCAACGTGCCTCTCTCTTCCAATCCCCAAGCGAATCCGCTCTTCTTACAAGCCCGTTTTGATTTTAACCTGTTGCAGCTGCTGGAAGCTGAAACCATGAGGCACATCTTCATGAACAACTACCTGCTGTGCAACGAGATCAGCGAGAGGGTGGTGCAGCACTTTGTGCACTGCATCGAGACCCACGGGCGGCACGTGGAGTACCTGCGGTTCCTGCAGACCATCGTGAAAGCAGATGGCAAATACGTGAAAAAGTGCCAGGACATGGTAATGACAGAGGTAAGAGAAGGGTTCTCGTGTTAACCGCTCGTGTATTTTGAGGTTGGTGTCTTTTTTTCTTTTTTTTTTTTTTGCTCTTGGTGCCTCGCTTTAGCGTTTTAAGCGGTATCACAAATAATGAATATTTTAGCAGACGTTTTTGGGAGTTTGATCTAATTTTGTAAGGCCATCTGTATAACTACGAGGAAGAAAACATGAGTGTTAGCATGGTGATACAGAGATGTCTATTTGTAGATGATGTAGCATGGAAATCTCAAAGTTACATAAACCTTCATTTTCCTGTACTGTAATTTAGGGTCTCTTTTACCCACCTCGTGGCACGGTTTTGCCATATAAGAGACTCTTACCTCTGTGGATTTGTCTGAATAGTGTAGCAGACCATTTTTTTTCAGCACGTAACAATTTTAGATACTAGTTTCTGCCATTTTTTGTTTTGTTTTGTTCCAGAGCACTTATGTGAGAGTCACTAGAGCTGCTCTGGCTTTAACTAGCTAGATTCTGTCTGACCTGGTAAATTCCACTGAGTGGTTTGTGGACAAATCTTTATGCCAATAAAGTTCCTAGGAAAATACCTAATTGACTTCTCTGCAATTAGGATTTGATATATAGTGAGCATGATAAATGAAGTCTTCAACTTGCAGACACTTGTGCATTTAACTGTAATTATGTTAGCAGTTCAATGAGATTAGTCAGTGGTTAAAGTTGAATATGGTGAAAAGTCCTGGTAGGATCACAGTCCAAAGAACATTTTTTTTTTTTAACTTTACAAAGTGCTTTTCTTTTTTTTTTTTGTTTTTTTATTTGTTGATTTTTGGGTTTTTTTCTAGAGTCATCTTTGCAGAGAAATCACAGATAAACTCTAGTTGTGGTATGAACAAAACTAAACCCTCCTGAAACTTTATTCCATAGCAACAAGAGGGAAAACTTCTAATTAAGAAAAGAAAGCTTCAGCCTACATGGATAACCTTTAATGGAATCCACCTCAACCTTTTCAATTTGACTGAAGTGTTTTAACATGCAATATCAATTACAAGCCTTTGATTTACCTAATTCAAACAGTTCCTGTGCCTTTGTGGTTTTAGATTTCCCCCCTTCCACCAAAGCTTCTTGTAGGTTTTTACTTCCTCATTCAACAAAGCGTTTAGATTTTTCTCGATTCAAATATATTTTGTTGTTGCCCTACAACAGCACAAAGATAAATTGCCATATTACATTTTCAAGCTGGCTGCATGATGCAAGTAGAAATTAACTTGGGTATGTCATTCACATCATGAATCCTGCAGGAATTAGCTGGGGGATGAGGGGGCAAATTTTGATGAAAGAGGGTAAGATGACGATCTGTTTTAAAAAAAAAAAAAAAAAGTAGGAAATCACAGGTAAGCAATTATGATTTGTCAGAGAAGGATGCTAATAGTGAAATTTGAACGGTGCATGACTGGCAGTCCAATATAAAATGAACAGTGTAGCCAAATGGTTGGAACTTGCCGCAGAGTCGGGACAGTTCCTCAGCAGAAAACTGAGATTTTGTGACCTTAGGCAAGTGGTGTAACTTTTTTTGTGCCCCCAGATGGGGCACATAAACAATTTACCACAAGACAAGACAGAACATGACTGTACAGCATGCCTCAACCACTCCTGTGTTTCCTTTCACCCACAGGAAGTATATTGTGGCTTATTCCTGTTTACTGGGAGTGAGGGATGAACCGACCATGTTTTAGGAAGCACTCTGTCATAAAATACATTGAACATTCCCAATCTGGCTTATTCACTTGTTCTGCTCTCCTTACTCTCCATGTCTGTGGAGTGCTAGTAATGATGTTTACCGGCCTGAAAGGTTCCTTAAGGGCACTTGTTCTCATTACAAGCGTGCTTCGAGGTTCCTGGAAGAACCATGCCTGTCAGTGCAAACATTATTACAGAAGGGACAGCAGAGTTTACTGTTGAACCAGATCAATGTGGCAGCAGGGTTTTCTATTACCTGTAGTATTCTGGAGTAATATATCACAAAGCATCAACAGCTGCTCCAATGACCAGCCTTTATTATACTTTCTTGGAGTTCTTAACTCATTGAAAATACACTTCTGTGGAAGAAAATGCTGATGGTTTGGGGTTTTTTCTCCCCTATCACTGATAAATATTTATTTATCATTGATAAATGTCAAGCAATACTGGTACAGAGTAGGTCTGGATTGGACACAGGAGTGTAACTCTAGAGGTTGTTGCTGTCTTCTATGTGCAAAATGTACCCAAGTGGAAAAAAACTATGGGAATGTGGTGAACAACTTAATAGAAAGTGACAGAGATTGTACCATCCCAGAGGGTTCGATGTGGCTTTTTATTATTATTATTATTTTGTCCTAAGAGCATAATGTCAAACATCATTATTAAAAAGTTAGTTCAATTTTGCAACATGCTGAATACTCATATTTTCCCTTTTTCTTTTTTGCCATTGAGTGCAATGAAATTAAGGGGTCCCTGTACTGTTTCCTTCCTCTTTCCCAAGCTCTTATCCCTTTAAAAGTTTTCTTGCACTGTGGATTGTCCAGAAAACGTCTGAAAAGTCATGTTTGAGAAACCCAAAGATAAATGAGAAATAGAAATTGCAGGGAAGATTGAATTCACAATTCATTCCAGTGAAATGTCAAAGTAAAAATAAGCAAGAAACGGGGAAAACACAAACAGAAAAGTTGTGAATTCAAAATTTGAAATGTTGAAACCCTGGGAAATGTAACGGCATGTTTCTTGACTTTTCTTTCTGGGAGACTAATTTTCATTCCTGCTCTTGCTGCTTTCCCACCGTTGAATTCAGTAAGATGGGTTTTCGTGCCACGTATGGATTAGATACGTCAAGTGCCTAATTCACAGAATATGTGGTGTATTTTGTGCTGGGAAAGGCTTGTGGGAGCTTATTTTCACCCACACTGAGAGGGCATTATGCTTAAAGGGAAAGGGATGGAGAGAGGGCAGGACTCCTGTCCTATCCCAGCTCTGCTCGAGCTCATGGAGCAGCACTGGCAGTGGGATCAGGATCCCTTTGAGATGAGCAATGCACTTGTAGCAGGATCAAATATTTATCACATACACCAGTTTTCTGTTAAATGGAAGTGCTGACAGTGCTGACACTGACAGTGTCACGAGTTACCTGTCACATTTGCATGGGCTGGGAAGAATCGTCCTTTATTTCCAATGCTGAGCAAGGTGGGAGAAAAGGTGGGTTCCATTCTGGGTGAGCCACAGGCTTTTGTGTGAGGCAGCGTGGAAGATGTCATCTCCCTAGAGCCTGTCTATAAAACAGGGATAATAATGCATCCTGGCCTCACAGTAGGAGGTGAGAGTAATTAATTAACTTCAACAAACACTGTGATGGTAGGAATAATAAGGAGGGCAGACTGTCTTAGGTAAAACACAACTACACAGAAATTTAATCTCAAATTCACCTTGCATTAGCTCTCTTCCAGATTTGCACATGTGTAGATAAGAGCAGAAGTCTGGATACTCTTTTGACATGTGCATTTGGTAAGCCACACCAGAGTAAGTTTTATTTGGTTGTTGGGTTGGTGTTTTGGTTTTTTTTTTGCTAGACAGTCTTGACATACTTAAAGACAGAACGAAATAAGAAATTAAGAAAATCATTGAATCGCTTGGGTTGGAAAAGACCTTCAAGATCACTGAGCCCGAAATTACTGCAGTGCAGGGTGCTTAAAGCTTTGATATCTGTTTCAGCTGATAAATGGTGGTGAAGATGTGTTGATATTCTACAACGACAGAGCGTCATTTCCAGTCCTGCTCCAGATGATGTGTTCGGAGCGAGACCGAGCCGACGAGAGCGGGCCTTTGGCGTATCACGTCACTCTGGTGGAGCTTCTGGCAGCTTGTACAGAGGGAAAGAACGTGTACACAGAGATCAAGTGCAATTCCCTCCTGCCACTGGATGATATAGTGAGGGTAGTGACCCATGATGACTGCATTCCTGAGGTAGGATTCACGGCACGAGGAAGCAGGCTTAGCGTTTTTAGAGACTCAGTGTTTTGTTGTTTGTAATATACTGACAAGTCGAATATTTGCACAGAAAGCGGGCTGGAAAGGGGTGAATTATGTGAGAAAGGATAAGACAGTATTTTCTTCAGCAGAAAATTCGTTGTCCCTTATGCTTTGGTTGTCAGCCCTTCAGGCCACACGCCTTGTTTTGTTTTCCTGGCTGTGTCCAGTCACTGTCAGAGTTTAATGCTCTCAGAACTTCTGGCTGTAGCTGCAAAGACGCAGCTGAGCGGTTGGTGAAGGCAACGTTTTGTTGCTGCCTGAATTTGTTGGAAATGAAGCCAGTGAAGAGTTTGAGGTGAAATGTCATTTTATTAAATTTAATTGCAGTCCAACAAATGTTTTCACTCATTGCATATCGAGGCACAATTCTGCAGCTACGACCTGTCACACTTCAGTAGGGCTGGGATATTATCTGATAGGAAAATGGGGCTCATTTCAGCAGAACTGGGGCCTGCAGGCGTTAAGACTTCCTCTGTGGCGTGGAAAAGACCCCTTGTGATCAACTCATTCTTATATTGAAAAGAAAAAATGTTTGATTTTGCTCAGAAGTTCCTCCTTACATTCATTTCAACAGACGCTAATTAAAAAAAAAAGCCCAAACAAATGAAACCTGAAGGTCTGATCTGAGTTTTCTCCTGACTGCATTAAACATGTGCAACTATCTCCTTTGACCGTGACAGGAAATTTCCAGTGCATCTGCATGTGTTTATATTTAATCTGTACATTTCAGGCTCTGACTATCCATTTTTATGCTGTGTGCATGCAGACTTAGAATGCTGGAGAGGAGTGCAACTGCAGTCCTCCTCTGAAGCCTTGTGCTGCTATTGCTGCAGTCCCAGTCCTCCACAACCTTTCTCTTTCATTTAGATCCCAAAGTGCTGCATTAGCACTGTGGGAATACGAGGACTGCAGTCCCAGCTCTGCTATAGACTTTTTATTTTATATTTGGCAATCTCTGTCACAAGGCATCAACCCACCACATTCAACCCAGCAAGTGCAGGGGTGTCCTGCATTTTGACAGCTCCTGGATCTGGAGCCAGACCCTTCTAGCCTTAATATCATATTAAATATCAGGGTTGTTTCATGGGATTTTTGTCATCAGAGTGAGAGTGTTTGCAAAACCTTTTCATTTTTCTTCATGTGATCTTTCAGTGAGTGCATTGAGGCATGTGCTGCCGTGCTTCCCCTTAAATCTTCATAACCAAACATACGCATTATTGTGGTTATTAATGTCTGTTGGCACTGGGAGGATCATCTTTATTGTTCAGTATTTTTGCAGATAGAATTGTTTTTACTGTTCCATTTTATACAGATTGTGTTTCTGTTGTTCCTGCAGGTGAAAATTGCCTATGTTAATTTTGTTAACCACTGTTACGTGGACACTGAAGTGGAAATGAAAGAAATCTATGCCAGTAACCATATTTGGAAGCTATTTGAGAACTTCCTTGTTGATATGGCAAGGGTAAGCTTCACAACAGGTTAAATATTATATTGTGTTTGGTGAAGTTATTTTGCTGTCTGTTTTTACTCACAGTTGACAATAGGCTAAGAGTGGTTTGTTGTTTTTATCATCACTTAACTTGTTAATTACTACCAGTCTTCTCTTTCTAAAAGGGCGTATTTCTCTTTTCTTCCAGAAGAATAAACTGAGTGGATGTACAGGGCTGAGAGCCTGTGTACATCTTCTGAGAGCATGTGTTACATGTCATTATGGTGGTGACTAAAACAACCCCCCGCATCTGTAATCTCTTCCTGTGTTTTGTTGTTACAGTGAGGATCAGGGATCAAGGTGTTGGCTTTGGCTTATGTTCCTTCTTTAATCTCACTTCTGCCACAGATTTTTGGTGGCTGCGGGGCTGTGTTGGATCCTTGATGCTGGACAGTGTTTTGGAGATGTTATAGAGCATGTTGTGATGGTACATGCCTATCTTTTCCCAATCCGTGGTTCATTACATTTTATAAAAATTAAGTTCTCACTTCTTGCATTCTTCGTTTTCTTGAAATAAAGAAAAAGAAAGGTTAAAGAATCTCAATTCACTCCTGCAGCAAACATGCACCCTGAAGTAATAGTGTGCCACAAAATAATTTCTATGAGACCTATTGGGAGGAAATACTGTGAATTCTGGCTAAAAGAAGAATGAGTGCAAAGACTTTTGTTCTGTGGTAAACACTGGGACCTGTTCATTGCTCTGTGAAACAGAAAACTTATAAATGGTTGGAGTTGTTTTTTTTTTTCTCTTTTTCCTTTTTTTTTTTCCCTAGGAGCAGGTTAAGGCAGGGATGTTTGTGCTCTCTCTTTTTGCTGGTAGCCATTTTCAGCAGTAATTAGTCCTCTACAAACCCTGTTTTCTTGCTGTTTGTCTTGTCTCCGTGGTTATGTTATAAAGCGAAAGCCCTTCTGGACAAACCAACCTCTGCTGAAAATTAAGATCAGAAGCATCCTTGGAGGGGCATTCTGGCTTTTAACCTTGCTGGTTTTACCCCGAGAAGTATTTTCTCCTGTTTAATTCCCTTTCTGGGTCGCCCTTTCCTGACCCTGACCCTCCAAACAGACTGCATCCTTCCTCCCCAGCCCTTGAACGTGACCAATTTTCTGTGCCCTTGAGCTACAAACAGACATGTGAAAAGAGGGCTCTGTCCACATTTCCTCTCCTGAGCCTGCAGACAAACTGCGCTGTGCTAAACGATGCAGGGTCGTCCTGATGGCAGCGAGCACCGGGCTCACCTTCTCACGAGAGAAATCAGACTCCAGGTCTTCAGAGGTGAACACTGAGTGTGTGATTAACACTGTATTTTGTGTGCAGGTGCTGTCGGTACCGAGCGGCCGAAAAGCAGTTTTATTTTGCTCTCCTGCAAAGCCCTCAGGGCAGATGCTTAATTAGTCCTCTTAATTTCCTGGTTAATGGCTGAAAGAGCATGTCAGAAGTGCTCTGGCCTGTCCTGCTCTCCAGCCAGCTCCCTATGGATAGCCGTATTTTCCAGGTTATCGAGTGTATTTGTTCAGGTTTGGTGTTCTGGAGCCCAGACAGAGCCCATGTGTTATAAATACATCAGCGTTCTGTAGCCATCAGGACAGTTAGAAGGCTGTCAGCCTCATGAAAGATGTTACAATAGCTTTCAAAGCATTTAGAAAAAGGGCCCTTTGATCCTCTGTGTTCCAGTGAGCTAAAAGGGATGCTTCTGCGTGGGGGAAGGGGAAATGCTTTTCTTTTAGCTGCTACAAATGCCTGTCAGTGGGTGAGTTTGTGAGCTTTGAGTCTGTTATTAGAGAGCACTAAGGTGAAAGACGGAGAGTGTTATCCTCAGGTTGGATTCCTTCTGGGGTTTTATATATATGTATGCATAAAAAAAATAACAATTTTTTTTAGTCTGTTTCTGGATCGAGGAAGGAAATATTTAGCCCCCAAATGTCACTTTTCTTTCAACAATGTGTTGCATTGCAAAGCAGGCACGAGGCGGATTCGTGTATAAATTGGGTTTGCCAAAAGCAGTCGCACTTTCAAACACACCCTGTTTCTGCAGCTTCTGCCAACCTACTTTCTCCCGTGTGTGACTTCACAGCGTTGCACTGAGCAAAGTGGGTGCTGCTGCTGAAGGAAAGGCTTCCCTTTCCTGCGTGTGGCCCAGCCTGTAAGTCAGCAGCTGTGTAGTCTGAGCAGGATTAAAGAAAGAACCAGGATCTGACAGCTGTAAAGACATCCTGGCTTTTGCTGCAGAATTTTTGAAGTTTTTATTCCATGTGAGTTTTGGTCCCAAAGCCTCTTAAGGGGATTTTTAAACACTGTTTTCTCAATCCTCATCTCCATTTCATGCATTTCAGGGGGGGTTTTCTTCCACAGAGGAAGATCTTACAGTCCCCAAAGGGCAGAGGGATGAAAACAAATGAGAGGATTTCCAAAATTGCTTCTGCGCTGGGAATTTTTCAGACCAGTGTTGGAGCAGAGTGGCATCCCCACACACATGGCTCTGCTTTTCAGGCAACTAAAGGGGAAAGCTTAAAAGTGTTTTGGCATTTAGTTTTGGTGATTTCTGAATCCACCATGCTAGCAGTGCACAGTTCCCTGTCTTCCCACTGGGATTGCAAGTGCTGAGCCTCAGAGCTACTGGTTCCAGCCAAAATTAGCATGCAGATTAATTAAAAGCAGAAGAACTTAGAGAGGCTTTTAGTTCTCAGGCACTGGAGTGGGCTGCCCAGGTTGGTGGTGGATGCTCCGTTGCTGGAGGTTTTTAAGATGACACTGGATGTGGCACTTAGTGCCATGGTCTGGTAAGCACAGTGGTGTTGGATCAAGGGTTGGACTGGATGATCTCAGAGGTCCTTTCTAACCCGGCTGATTCTATGATCTCTCTTTCTGTTGTTGTCGTTGTTGTTGAAACAAGTTTTGATTATTAACTGAATCATTTACCTTCGTGAGGACTGAGGGTGATGGTGGTGTCATCCTTTCCCCAAAAACCCAAGGGCTGAAGAGTTTGCTCTTTCAGTTTAGCCACTGCTGCTTCTCTGACCAAAATCTTTCCTTTCCTGGGCTGATAAAAAATGCGCTACATGGAGGCATGACTTGTGTGACTCATTTTAGATAAACAGACAAGCGAAGCTCCTCGAGATGCCTCATTTCTTTAGGTCTCAGGATATCTTTGGTTATTGCTCTGCCTACCGTGTGACAGTGCTTGTGTGTTAGAGCCAAGGTGCTCCTGTGTTCCCCGAACACGGGTGCTTTGGGATGTCACGTCAGTAACCTTCCTTAAAACATTTCCTGGTGAAATTGCTGTCTTGTAGCCTCCAAGTGTGACACTGGCAGTGTGTAATTAGAGAGAATCTTTTGCCCTGTGCGAGATTCGGGTGCTGTCTGTCACCAGCTTTTCTCTGTGACCTTAAGCAATTCACTCAGCTTCTCTGGACTTCAGTTCCCCAGCCCTGGAGTGATGCAGTGGTAAGTGTGTACCACTCAAGTTTGTGACTGTGTGTTAAAACCACAGACAGTAATGAAATGCTCCCCTAGGAGTCTGTATACGAAATAATTTCTGCTTTTCCATAGATTCCCCCAGAACATTGCAGTCGTCTTTGGCTTTCATAGGCGAAAGAGAGAACAACTTTGCCTTCATTTCTTGTTAAAGAACGTGACTAGAACTGCTTATTCAAAGGCTGTTGAAGACACAGTGTGACAACAGCCTGTACTCCTTATTTGTCCAGTCTTGCCTTTCTCACTGTGTTTGACTCTCTGTAGACTCCTTTCAGTACTCTGTACACTGACATATGCAAAGTCAACATGACTCTGTGTGGATGTTCACAAGTGTTGAAAAGAAATAAAGGAAATACTGAAGGATGTAATCCGCCCCAGTAATTTTTTCCTTTCTGTAAGTGTGACATCTTTATGTAGCAACAAACTTTTAGTGTTGCACCAAAGGGAGTCTTCAGGAATCTTTTGTACAAATCTTCCCACGTCCTCCCACCATTTAATCATCGTTCTGTGCTCCGAAGTTGTCCTGGTACCATCCATTCCCTTCTTTCATTGTTTTAGCTTGGCTTTTATATTTTCCCCATGTGGCTTCCCTAAGTAATGCTTTCTGTCTTACAGTACAATCCTAAAGGCTACTGTATTGACTATGCTCTTTCCTTTCCTTACCTCTTTTTAAACATTTTTCCTGCAAAAATGTTTAAATTTTTCCTGCTTCACCTTTGCCGCCCAATTGTGGTGAGCAATTGTAAAGAGAAGTTCAACATTACATGAAATCTTTCTCACCTCAGTTGTTTATGTCTCACCTGTCTCTAAAGCTTCTTCCAACCAGCCCCACAATGGGAGGAAAGGTCCATTTTCTCCTTTAATCTGTCCAAATGTGGAAGTGGCTTGCAGTGTGCTGATTTAGGGGGATCTTTTCTTCATGGTGTAGGAAAGAGTACACAGCTAACCAGAAAGAGCTAGTCCAGAAGAGAAGGGTATTCAAAAGGCAACATGGACCTCCATGAAGAAAGACAAGCTCTCCCAAATACAGCTTGAGCACTAAGATAGTAACCCCTGAAAGAATTTGTATAAAAATAATTCGGTTTTATATTAAGAAGAAATATCAGATGTGTTGTAATAAATACAAGACAATAAAGCTTGCTTATTGCAAAGAGCTAAATCCCGTTGTTCCCTCCTTCTTTTCCCTGCAGGTTTGCAACACAACCACGGATCGTAAACATGCAGACACATCTCTGGAGAAATATGTCACTGAGCCTGTAATGAACATTGTGAGTGGCTTCTTCAATTCTCCGTTTTCAGACAACAGCACCAGCCTCCAGGTAAGGAAAAGAGACACAGACAAATATGTTATTCAGTCCCTTAATGAGATACCTTCTGTTCCCTGCATAGGAATGCTGTATCTTTTCACCCTCCTTTAATGCCTCTGTCCCCTCTCATGCCACTGACTAGCACCTTAATTCCTCTTTAAAACACTTAATTTAATCACTTACTTCTCTGAACCAGTGGACAGCTTGGTGTGGTCAGATTTACCTCTGGCTCTTGTGAATTCATTAGAGGGGGATCCTTGCAGAATAATGGCCTGTCTCTGTATTTGTGTGAGAAAAGTGCTGTGTCCCACATACCTGAGAACTGGGAAGACTCCCCTGTCTTTCTGCTCTCTCTTGTGTGTGTCTGTCATTCTGAGGAAAAATGGCATGATTTGGCCTTTTTAGAGGTGCAGCATTGATTTCTGTTTCCACCAGTCCTAAACTTCAAAGAGAATTTAATGGAGCCGTGACTTCAGTCTACAAGCTAAAACCCCCTTGGTTTATGTTGCGGCAGATCCTAGGGCAGGTGTGAGGAGATCCTGAAGGGTAAAATTCCGTGTTTATCTTTCTGTTTTCAGACACACCAGCCTGTTTTCATTCAGCTGCTGCAGTCTGCTTTCAGAATTTACAACTGTACCTGGCCAAACCCAACGCAGAAAGCCTCGGTGGAGTCGTGTATCAAGACTTTGGCTGAAGTGGGTAGGTGCCAGGTTTTACTTTGATCGTTGTTCTTCACCTTTTAAAGTTCAAGGCTTGAGGTTTACCAGTGTTTAATTTGACTCTACCGTCCTGAAGTTGTGATTTCAGAAATCCCACTTCCTGAGGCTGAATTCTTCCTTCTTTTATAACCCACTCAGATCTGTCTCATCAAATAGGGTTGTTAAGGTGAAACCTGTAGGTCGGAGAGATGAGCTTGCTAAGTGAGTGATGATTGAACTTTCAATCATCAGTTTTAATTTGATGGTTGAAACTTTTGATGATTTTGACTTTTTAATATCAAGCAAGTTAAGATACTAAAACACAACATAAGCAGAGGTGTTCCAGTCTACGGCAGGAGGGTTGGAACGGGATGATCCTTAAGGTCCCTTCCGGTCCAGACCGTGCTGTGATTCCATGAGAAACTGGGGCATTTTCAGTCGTGCTGGGCTGCATTTGCACAAGCTGCTGTGAGGAGCAATGCCCAGCAGCTGTGCATTTGAAAACACCCATCATTTTTCTCTTCAGTTCCTGGGAGATGCATTCACTATTGTCAGGCAGTCCTGGGCTTGTTCAGATTTTGTCCCATCAAGGAGCTGGGGATTGAAACCACAGTTGTCCCATTGCATTCCTTAGCTTCTCCTCTTAGTCCTCACCATCAGACCCACTCAATTATTGCTGTTACAATCAGCCTGATCAGGGGACTATTGCCTTGCACTGTTGCTGAGACCAGATTTGGCCCTCAGGGCAGCTAATAACTTACGTGCTTTCAAATCAGTTCAAACACCGTATTAAAGTGGAACTTGTTTTAAAACTTCTTATCCTACAGTAAAAAGTATTCTTCACCAGTACATAGCTAAGACTGGCAAAAGTTCATTCAGTTAGATTTCTATAAATACAATTTTAAGTCTTCTGCCATGACAGAAGAAGAGGGTTATTCAGTATAGTTTCTAAAAGTTAGTGATGCTGAATAAGGTTCTGCTCAGTGTGAATGAAAATCTGAGTAGAGATACACAGAAACTGGCTAAATTCTATTGTTGATAACTTTTTTAGAAAAGTATTAATAAATAATGATAATATGAGAGGGTCCCTTAGCCATCTGCAGGATCTGTGGCATTGTAACAATCAACTCTAAATTTAGATTTTTGGAATAGCTTTACAGAAGTAGCATTTAACATTTCAGCCAAAACATCTCATTAACTTCTCGTGTGAATGAGAGTAAGCAGTTACCTAAAAACTTAGCAACCTTCAATTGTTTTATTTGTTGTGCAAATGATTTAATTATGGATCCATCTGGCAAGAGAACTTTGGAAGTTAAAGGCATTTTATTTCCTTTACGCTACAGCTGCTACAGTCTCCCATACAGCTCCATCCCTACAAATACTTGTGTGTGTTTAACACTAATGTCCTTGCTCTTCTCTGGCAGTTCTGGGAAAGAGTCATCAATAAATCACTTCGTTTGGGAGTCTGGAGAAAGGGGAAAGGAGTAGGGCAGGTGAGAGTATTTTTGAGACCGAGCACACCCTCTTGTGCTCCTAAACAGCTCAGCGTCTTCATTTCTCTAGAGCTGCACCTAAAATCAAATTCTGGCTCGGAGAGGTCGCTGTGTTGTCTCACTGAGATAAGGATATTTGGAGACTCCCCAGCATGGGTTTATTTTCCATTTGGCTCCGTGCCTGCAGCACACAGCTGATTTTTAGCATGAAAAATTCACAACAAATTAGAGCTATCCAGAGCTCTGGTGATTTACGGATGAGTCAGGCCCAGGGTCTCGCTGCGCTTTCTCTTCTCCCATGTGCTAGGGCAAGAGAAGAAATAGCCTCGAGCTGCACCAGGGGACGTTTAGATTGGATATTAGGAAACATTTCTTCATGGAAATGGTTGTCAAGCATTGGAACAGGCTGCCCAGGAAAGTGGTTGAGTCACCAACCCTGGGGGTATTTAAAAGATGTGTAGATGTGGCACTCAGGGATTGATTTAGTGGTGGACTTGGCACTGTTAGGTTACTGGTTGGACTCTATCTTAAAGGTCTTTTCCAACCTAAGTGATTCTGTACTGGTGATACAGCCAACCTGAAATCATCCCCACAGCAGCCTGACAGGGAAACCATGGGGTCCCCTTAAGGGAATGGCAGATCCAACTTTATGGCCAGGTGTGCCAGCATGTGAAAGGGCTGCTGGTCTTTGGTGGGAAGTCTTTTGTGTGCCTCTTGTTCCTGGGGGAGCCAAGGGGAAAGCCCTACAGCATGTCATGGCTGGAGTCTCCTGCACGTGTGTGACTTGGTTCCCTCTTTGGTGAATTTAATTTCTACCTCTGCTACAGTCCTTTCTTTAATTCCATTTTCTGTTTTATGGAGGTGGTTTACAGTTGGTGTTTTATAAATAAGCTCTTGTGATGTCCTGCGGGTCCAGCCTCCTTCTTGCTACTCTGGGTTCCCACCCCCGGGACCCCAAGCCATGCCTTGGGCACTCTCAGGCGTGGCAGAGCGGAGCCGAGCTGTCGCTGAAGGGCATCGCCCCGTGTCCTCCTCTGGGACTCCCCAGCAGCAGGGCAGGGAGGCTGGGCAACCTCTGGGATTGCAGTGGGCTGGCAGCCTCGAAGCTGCTCCCTGAAAGCACATGTCAGCAGCCACATTGCTGATTTCCTTGCCCGTGTCAGGATAATTAAGGATTCATCACTAATGGCAAAGTCGAGCACGGTAAAATTGTGTCGTGTTAGAAAATTGCCATGTTTTTATTTAGTGTTTTATTTTAATGGTTCAGAAAGGGAGTGGAAGGGAAGAGGTGATGGGGGTTTCCCCAAAGAGCACGTTAGTAGGAGAAGATGAGGATTTGACAAACACCCTTGTGCAAAAGTTTGGCTGTTGAGCGGAAATTTTAACTGCTGGTGATACTTGGTATTTTTAGGCACAGTGTCAAACATGTCTTGCCTGGGCTTATTGAGCAGTCCTGCCCTTTTTTTGTGGCAATATTTGGAAAAACCGCCCCAGCTGGGGGTACCAGAGGCTTTTACATTTGAGGCCCTTTTGTGATTGAGTGCTCCACCACCCAAAATGGTGCTTTGCTTTGTGAAGCCAGGGGTATCTTCCATAACAAAAACACCGCAGCTTCTTGTGCCTCTTTTTGCTGGCCGTGTATGTGGACCAGGTTTGGATTTTGCCTAGGCATCCCTTCTGCCCTTTTTATTTTTCCCCTTCTGACTTGAGAGTCTGACAGCTTTAATGTTAAGGCCTTCGTGTTTCACAGCAGGATTGAAAAAAAAAAAAAAACACCACTAAAGAGATTTTGCCTATATCAGAGAGATAAGGAGTATTGGACAGATTTATAGCAGGCACCAAAGACTTCTGATGGAAAATAAGTGTAGTATAGAGTTGAAAGAGCAAATATGATTTTTTGTGTGTGTGTGTGTTGCTGTGTCGTTGCCCTGGATTTAGAAATGAATCTCAGGAGGAAGAAAGTGCATACACAGATTTCCCAAGGTATCAAAGATCCATATAATGTTACACTTTTAAAAGACCCATTTCAGAGCGAGTTTAAGCATATATTTTGCTGAGTGCTTAACTAGTTTATTGCTGGCAGGTGGATGCAACTATTGCCTCAAGAACTTAAGATCATTCCATCTGCCTTCTGATGAGCACTGTAAGAATGTGCATTATCTTCCAGGTCAACAAAATGACATGTTGCAGAAGCTTTTTTTTTCTGATAACCCTGGTGCTTCAGCTCCACTTGACCACCAGGGAAAAACTGCATAAGCTTTTCAAGCTTCACTTGCTGCTTTGTCTCCAGGCAGTTTCCTGCCTCCAGTTCAGCAGGAAGCGCAGAGGCTTGTTTCTCTTCTTCAGCAGACTCCTCCGTGGCTCCAAGCTGGATATCCAAGATCGTTATCCGACATGGATACCCATGTGCACCAGTTTTTTTATTGCCCAGTAAATGTTTGGCTGCCTGGCATGAGCAGAAACACCTGTGAAATAATATATGTATATTAATGTGTCTTGTTCACGCGGATTTCTGAAGCAGATTATCAGTCACGAGAATTAACACATGAGACATACATCACTTTTGGTTTTTTTCTCTGTTAATTCACAGGACTGAGCTTTTGCCTGAAAATGCAGTCCAAAAAATGAATGATCAAAACAGCTCTGATAAAATAGTGACAAATTAAAAATGTTTAAAAGGTCCCCAGACCGAGGGACTAAGACATCTAACCATTTCATTTATTTGAAATTAATTAGTTATCAAAGGACTTTGAGTTCATACATTTTACAGTCTTTGCAAGGTTGAAAAGGGTTGGAGGCCAGTCTCAGTGTTTGCATTTTAAACCATCTATTGTCTTTCCATAAAGATTGGGCAATATCTCCTGTCCTCAGACCTGAAGTTTGTGTATCTTAAACTGCATATCCTAAACTGTGTTGGAGCGTGGTCTTTCTCCCAGGACTGACCAGTCTTTCAGGGCCCAGCAAAGAATTGCCTTTGCTTCTTAATTAAGCGGTGTTTCTTTTATCTTCACCTTGGAGCATCAGTTTTCTGTTGCAGTTGTGTTATACTCTGGTGTCTGTAGTATCCATTAGCTTTTCCCACTTAGGTTTTTAAACATTGCATCTTCTCTCTGATACTGTGTGTATCCCAAGGATGTAGCCTGTGTATGGCTGGGCTGTGACCACCACTAATGAAATTGTTGGAATTTCCCAGATGGCTAAACAGTAGCAGATAGGAAACCTGCTTTTTGTTAGACTGTGTCTCTTGGCAAACCCTTTATAAAAAAACCCTGTTAGCAAGCCAAATCACAGGACTCTTTATCAGATTATATTCTAGGGTGATGAGCAGGAGAACCAAAAGCAGGATCCTTGTTTCCATCCTACAGAATTGGAGGCAAGACACGTAAGATTGCCATTTTCCTAAGTTCAAACCTGGAACAGGCACAGAGGGAGCACTACTGTGATGGCCAGGGGAAAGGAGAACTGTATTACAAGAAGGGAGTTGAGAAAGCCCCACGTATTTTTCCTACCAAAACAGAGGCCTGTGTTTTTGCTCTTTAAAAGTACTTAAGAAGATAAATAGTCACAGAGACATTTAAGCTGAAGGACAGTGGTGGCCCAAAACCAACTGGACATAAATTACAGGAGGCTGTAAATAACCGAAATAAATTTAGATTGTAAATCAGAGGATTGGAGCCAACTTTGGAAGGGTGTCCTTGGTCAACAGGCTGAGAGAAAATGGAGAGAGGAGGGATGGAAAGATAAGCTCCCTTCATTTTAAATGGGGCTCCATAAATTTTCCCGAAGATATTAAAGAACATGGATTGTCTGTAACAGAGAACAGATGGTCTGAAGGAGTAGTGAAGTCCTTTCTACTTGAGTATTTATTCCCTAATTTCAGGTCACCAATTCCCCTTTTGTACAGAATCCAAAAAAACTCTCCTGTGGTTCTTCCTGACCATGCTTTTATGCCCTCTAAAGCCCCTGACAAATTACAAACAGGAAATATTAAACATAAGATCTGGGTCACCTTTTATTCCTTCTTTGGAATTATTGTGCGTATTTTAATGTCCACACAGATGAATTTTCCTATAACAGTTTTTTTCAGTCCTGAAAATATGTTTCTTTCGCTTCCCATTTGAGTTTTAAAACCTGATTTCCATTTTCTAAAAAGCTAGACCTTCATTTTCAATTTTTAGTTCAAATAAAATAATTATCCTGTTGTTACTTTTTTGACAGCGAGAAGAATAACATTTCAGATGAAGCACATATTTTATTCTATTTTAACTGTTTGTGTTTCCCTAATTGCAAGAAAAATTCAATGATGATCTTTTTACAGGCTGATAAATATTTTAGTGTAGATTTTCCGCTGGAAAAAAAACCCACAAACATCCAAGTGAAGGGTAGAAGACTGGCAGGTTTGTGTCTTGTCTACACAAAGCTTTTATTTCCCTTAAAAAGTCTTGCTGTCTCTAGCATTAGTGTCTCTCCATCCAAATGCATTTGTTAAGCAGTCAGTAAATGATTAAGGAGCTGGAGGGACTGATTTATGGAACAAAATTAATTGAACTAAATATGCATCGCTCCGTTACGTGACAACTGGGAAGTGTGGGAGAACATGATATAGCTGCCTGCAGCTACCAGAGGGTTGTAAACAGCAAGGGGAGGAAAGGCTTCACAGCCAGGCACAGCTGTGGCTTTTTCGTGACCCACACCTGGTGCTGCAAGGGGTGAAACACCTGCGGGTCCCCCCCAAAACCCACCCCAGGGGTGGTTTAGGGTAGTGCAAAGTGCACTGAAAGAGCTGTGAAGCCATGAAATGCTGCTGTGTTTTGTACACATTACAGAAGGTAATGGAGTGAAATTTAAAATCAGGGAGCACTGGGTGGAAATAGCAAGAACGGCACGGCTCCTCGTGGCAAGGTAGATTATTCCAAAGAATGGGCTTCCAAGGAAAATTACAGGCAAGGGCCACTTCCTGGAAAACCCTTAGTGCTAAAGTGATCCTCAGGCTCAGGCACAGTGAAAGGACAGTGCTTCAGCAGGCATTCCTGAAATAGGTCCAATTGCCGTGTTTCTATGGAGAGAGAGACACGCAGGTTGTTTAACCAAATAACATCTCTGCCCATCCCAGCCTCTCCGGGAGCAGCTGGGTGTGCTCCTGGGGCTGCGGGGGAGTCTCGCTCACTCGTGGAGAGCGGCTGCATTTTTAGCTACTTGATTCTCAGCGTTAACGTTGCCCTTTGCTTTTGAGTCCCTGCCCCAGAGCACTTTTGCATTGTTTAAAGAGTAAAGGAAAGCAAAGCTGCTTGAGGCGCTGGGAGCAGAACGTTCTGCTGTGACCTGGCTGGGTTTGCAGCACCCTGTTTCTTACCATTTCCGTGGGTCCCCTTTGCTTGGCTCGACTGTGGCTCTTGCTGATGGCGTAACTGGGGGATTTTCCAGCATGTTCCATTTCCTCTGACACTGGCAAAACGGCGTTGTGTGTTCAGGGTGTAATTAGCCCTGTGCACGGTGCCCTGGGTGGGAATTGGGCAGTATAAAAGCTTGAGACGTGCCCTTCACTGCAGGACACAATTTACCTTTGCTGAAGACATCACAGAATCACAGAATATTCTGAGTTGGACCCACAAGGATAATGTAATCCATGTTCTAGTCCATCCTGCTAGGGTATCCTGCTGGATACTTATGGTACCACTGTACATACAGCCAAGTAGCTTTTTCCCAAGTTCACTAGTTAGATGAAAGACAGAATTTTATCCCCTCTGAGCTCCTTTGTCTCCCAGCTCTAACCCTACTTTGCAAGTTTGAGTGCTGTCCAAAAGTATTTCTAAGTGGAACAAAAATAAACATGCTCTTAAATATTTGATGTTGATACTTTAAGGGAGATTGACACATTTTGAAGAGGAACACCTAAATTAAAAATAAATATTTATGTTCACATTTGTTCATCAGCTTTCCAGAATGTAAAAATATGTTTCATGTTGTTTTAAATAATGAAATGTGAAACAAATGAAAGATAAACTTTCTACAAGCTGCAAAGGAATAAGAAGACAAAGGCTTTGTTTATAGCTTAGACTTCAACAGTGCCCTTTGACAACCAATACAAATCTTAATTACAAATGGAATTATACATGTAAGAACTGTTCAAAACAAAGGAGTATTTTTTTTCTCTCTCTGGTTTTCTTTGTGATAGTTTTAATTAGCTGCAACTCTTTGAACAATCATAGTCCTTGACTGCTCCTTAGACACTGATGGAAGTTGTTAACTTCAAATGGCATCTATAGGACTGCAAAAGTCTGGGTTTTCCTCTGAACAGAGTCCTCCCCATTGCTCAATTTATTCTTCAATATATCAGGATTCTGCATGCATTCCGCTTAATTGAGAAGTGAGCATTGTCCAGTAACATTCCAGTGATTGACATTAGGACACAATAAATTGGATTAATAAGCTGCAGCACCTACCCACACTGGCAGAACTTTAATGGACTTCTCTAGTAAAGTAAGCACCAACAGGGCAAATGTGTTTTGAAAAACAGCCCAGTTGGAGAATATGGAAAAAACCAATCATTAGAAATAATGGCCAGCCATCCGTGGTATTTTCCGCATGTTAATCAGGAACCTGCCTTCAAAACAAAAGGAGAGTGGAAAGGAAAAGTCAATTTGTCTCTTCCCATCTTGACCTAAAAAAAAATAAAATGTTTATTTTTTCAATTCCCTGTGGCAGACTATTTAAAATGAGGGTGCCTGCCAGAAGCAGATGAGATCTCTCTTCCATCCCAGTGGAAGAGCCTAATCCAGAGGAGGGTGCCCTGCACCTGTGGGAGCCATCGGAGGGATGAGAGTACCCCTGACAGAGCTCCCTTGCCACAGTCTGAGACTGGAGGGGGGGGTGAGGTGTCACAGCCAAATTTAGGCCTAGAATAAATTCTGCTGGTACAATACAGTGTTCAGGAGGAGAGAAAGTTTGTGCCTTTTGGGGTCTGTGACTCGAGCCTTCCTTCGTCCGAGCTGTGTGCCTGGCTCCGCTTGCACGTGCTCCCGTGGGGCTCGATCCACGGGTTGTTCGGGAAGGAAGGGCGCCTGTTGACTTCACAAGTTCAGGACTTCAAGTTGTATGTGTTTTAAGAGCTGGGAAGGAGGAGTGGAATGTTTTTGGTGGGTCTCCCTCCGTGCCTGTTGGTGGGGAAACGCCTCAGAGAAACGCTGAGCAGAACTGCAGTATCGGCTGATGCTTTTTATAAAATTCACCTTGTTTCAATAAGGAAGACTAAAAAGTCAGTTATTATTAGTCATTATTCCAAATGAACTAGAACTGCTTCTCCATTTTGCTTCTAAGTTTTTATTAAGCGTGAACTGTGCCGTGGAAATTAAGTGAAATGACATAGAATACAGAGCCTAAGCACTGGAATGTGACCTAATCTTTCAGAGATATTACTGCATGGATCATGGAGTCACAGAGTGGTTTGGGTTGGAAGGGACCTTAAAGATCATCCAGTTCCAACCCCCCTGCCATGGGCAGGGACACCTTCCACTAGAAGGTGTTGCTCCAAGACCCATTGGTTAAATTTTTTAACTATCAGTTAAACTATCAGATGTTTATTAACTATCGGATATATTGCAGTGGCACTCAGGCAATCCAGGGTTCATCAATCCCGGCAGTATAGGAAACCCAGAGAGAAGAAGAGACAGTCTTTTTCAAATTTAATTTGTATGCACTTGGTTTCTCAAGGTCTTCACAGGAAAAATACACAGAAAAGCAGAAAAGAGCACTTGGGATAAATTGGATAAATGTGCATATGTCCACTAGAAAGAAGAATTTTAGAATTTGCTTCTGAATAAAGTAAAACTAGCTCTTGAAATAATAATGAATGCTCCTTTTGTTACTCTTATTAATATCTCTGGATCAGATTTTTTAAGTTAGTAAAAAAAAAAAATTCTGTTTTAAAAAATAAATGTATGTATAAAAATACTTACTGGAAATTATCCCCATCTCATTAAAATTGGTGCAGCTTTCTTTCTTTAACAAGATTATGGCTGATCTCTACCACTTAGGTAGAAGTAGGTAGGTAATACCTTAGGTACCCTTATTTTTAGATATAAGGCTCCTTATTTTTAGGATCCTTATTTTTAAAACCTGTTGAAGTGATATCCCCCTGCCCCTTAACTTCAGGACCACTCAGATTTTGCACACCATGATCTTCATAAGATTTTCAGGTTTTTGCCACTGTAAATGTCTTATTTTAACTTTGTTTTTGTTATTCCTGTTAAAGCAAAGAACCGTGGGATTGCAATTCCAGTGGATTTGGACAGCCAGGTCAACACCTTGTTCATGAAGAGCCACTCTAACATGGTGCAGAGGGCAGCCATGGGGTGGAGAATGTCAGCCCGCAGCGGACCTCGCTTCAAAGAAGCTCTTGGTGGGCCTGCCTGGGATTACAGGAATATCATAGAAAAACTGCAGGTACAAAACCAGCAAATGGCTTGGGCAGTGGTGCCAGTGCATGTATCTCACATATGTCAGATGTGGAAAGCCCCAGGAGTCACACCATGGGCCTGAGAGGATCATCCGAACGCTCCTGGAGCTCTGGCAGCCTTGGTGCTGTGCCCACTGCCCTGGGGAGCCTGGTCAGTGCCCAGCCACCCTCTGGGGGAAGAACCTTTTCCTGAGATCCAGCCTAAACCTCCTGTGACACAACTCCAGGCCGTTCCCTCAGGTCCTGTCCCTGGTCCCCCCAGAGCAGAGCTCAGTCCCTGCCCCTCCTGTGCCCCTCCCGAGGAAGTTGTAACTGCAGTGAGGTCTCCCCTCAGTCTCCTCCAGCTGAACACACCAAGTGCCCTCAGTGTCCTCACACGGCTTCAAATCAAGGCCCTTCCCCATCTTCGTTGCCCTCCTTTGGACACTCTCTAAGGGCTTCATACCTTTCTTACGTTGTGGTGACCAAAACTGCACACGGTATTCAAGGTGTGTTCTCCTCAAAGTGGTCCACAGAGCAGGATCTCCCTTCTGCCTTTTCATGGCCTTTTCGTGTCCCTGTTTGGCTGCAGAGGAGGCACTGGAGCTTTTAGGACCGAGTATATCAGGTTTGTGTCAGTGGATATCGCCTGTGAGATGGAGATCACCTTGTGCACGTAGAGGTTCAACATCATCGGGAGTTTTCTTGCAGCTCTGAACGTTGTTCTCCTTTCTTCCTCAGGATGTGGTGTCCTCCTTGGAGCAGCAGTTCACTCCCATGATGCAGGCTGAGTTCTCGGTGCTGGTTGATGTGCTGCACAGTCCAGAGCTCCTTTTTCCTGAGGGGAGCGATGCCAGGATAAGATGTGGTGCTTTCATGTCCAAGTAAGTGGCGTGCAGAGGGGCCTCTTTGCTTTGCTGGGAAGGATGGCAGGGAGTTAACATTTTCAACAGTACTTAACTCTGATTTTCAGCTGAGGCTTAAGCATGCAGGTGTCTGAGTTCACTCTTGAAAGCTTAAACTGAGGGGGTTTTTCTGCATGTTTTGTGTTTCTCAGCAGTTTAGGAGTCTGGAGAGGAGCAGAGAGAGAGGTTGCTTGCCTTGTTTACCTAGAAATGGGATGTTAATAGCTTGTTAAGATTGTGGCAGGCTCAACTTCTCTTTTCTCAGTGGGCTACTTTTGCTATTAAATTTCTCCAAATCTACGGCATAAACCAAGACTTTGTGTAGTAAAATTTTCAAGAATTCATAATGAAGCAGTGGGGGGCTGAGGGCTAGTGGGTTTTTTTTGTTGGAGGGTTTTTTTGGTATAGCAAATAGATATTTTTTATTTTAAACTGCCAACAGCTCTTTTAAAATACAGTTCACTGGCACCCCTACCTGGTCTTGAATTATTAGACGTTTTATTTGCAGTCTGTGCACTGGAACAGAGTCTTGCAAATTTTTTATTAGTCTTTAAGTGAGATGCCCCCCCCCTGTCCTTGAGAAACTATAATTTAAACAGAGATAAAACTTGGGGGAAATGAATGCATTTGGCAGCTCTCCTGCTTCCTTGGCTATTTGCATATTCTGCAGAGGTAGTGTTATAACAATATACTTCGTATATTTGGAAAAACTAAGCTAAATTTGGGGTTTGTCCCATCTCATGCCCTCTGTCCAAACTCGTGTCCCAAGCCAGCATCAAATCAAGTCTGGGATGTGGCCCATGTACTGCACAAACATTTCTCCAGCAATGTGGGAACAAGTGTAAGGACCTGTGCATGGGCCTGCTCTGCACAGACAGAAAGGCTTGATCTGACTAAAATCCAAACTCCTGTCACAGCCATAGCTGCAGATGGAAATGTACCCTGTTTTCTGGCTTGTCAAGTTGTTTTGTGAGTGTAAACAAAGGTTATGTTCCATCCAAATGCCTGTATTTCTGAACACTTCCATGAAAGGTTTTTGATGATCCTTTTGGCTGGATACCATTTGCTAATTGTATCATAAATGTATTATAACCATCGTGGAAGTTGGAAGGGGTAAAGGTTGTAGCTTTTAAAGGTTTTGAGATGCATGGTGAGCATGGTTACCTTTAAATAATGGTTAAAATAAGTTACCCTGAAATAAAGTAAGGGTGAAATAGCAAGTTTGGATCTTAATCTGAAAGCCCTCAGAAAAAGTGGATGTAGAATTCTGCCTTCTGTATGGGCAGTAAGATATGCAAAGTGACGCAAAAACCACCTTGAAAGTCCCATTTCTTTTTTAATTATGATTTCTCTTGACTACTTCTATTTCCTTTCCTTGAGGAAAAATACAGTGACAGGCAAGTTTTGCATAAAGAAATTGTAGGATGGCTTAGCAACAATGTGCAACGCTCTTTAAGGTTTAATATTTTACTTCAAGGTTGATTAATCACACAAAGAAACTCATGGAGAAAGAAGAAAAGCTCTGCATTAAAATTCTTCAGACATTACGAGAAATGCTTGACAAGAAAACTAACTTTGCAGAAGAGGTACTGCTACCACTTTAATATTAAATGTAGAACTAACAGCACGGTATTAAAATGTTGGCTGTGGGACAGTAACAGAACCTGACATGATTTCAGTCTTGTGCATGTTTTAGAGATAACTTGGTGTCTTAGGAATGTGTGGTAAGGTAGAAAGTTAGTTTTGAACAAAAGAAACTATCTGCCTTACACAGTTTTGTGTGAGGGACTCGACAAGAGTTAAGGCAAGGAAGATTAAATGAATTAACAGTAGCGAGTGTTACTATGTATAATTACTGTATATTGGATATCCCGTGTTTCTGGAGACTAGTCTGCTTATGCCACATCTGACTTTACCATAAAATCAGTGGAAATATAAGGGATTTTTAATTGCAAGTGTACAGTTTTTCCCTGCTGCCTGTGGTGCCAGACTTTTGTACTCCATACACTTCTTAATGCTCGTAAATGTGTGAAGGGAATGTGCAATGTTTAAACAGAGCTGCCAGTTTTGGGAAGAAGTGGCATAGTCTGTACTCTGTAAGTGTCTAATTATTTCTTGCACTTCTCTCTCTCCCCTTATTGGCCCTTTTTCTCTTCCAAACCCAAGTTTTTCAAATGCCTCTTTTATTCTGCCTGTGCCTTCGGGTATCAGTAGCTGTGGATTGAGATTTACATGTCAGCTGTCCCTTCTTTTTGAGCCGTGCCTTTAGTGTGGTTTCCTCTTATCCGTATTTCTGGTGGGTATTCCCCAAATCCTTTCAGTATTATTCACTCTTAAATATGAATCACAGAGTTATTGTCTAATCTCTCAGTGCTGACATCAGCCCTGCTCTACACAAAAACAACCAGTGTGAGCAGACGAAACCAACCCCATCTTCACCTCCTCCAAGAAAACTGTGGCTAGGCCTGGTCAGACAAATTCTTTTTTTTAATGTCATAACAAAAATTTCTCAGGTGAAGCAGACATTATTATTCTTAATTATTTTCATACTTATTCTAATAGCTTTCTGGGCGCATAACACCGCTGCATCCCGTGGGAAAATTGATTCGCTCTTGTGACTGCATGCTTTTCACCAAAACTCTCCAAAATAATTGCACAGACCCACCAAAAACTAACCTCACCTAAGGACTACAGCGGGGAAAAAAAAGCCACAATTTCAGTGTATGACTTAAGCAAAAAAAATTGCCTGTTTTAATTGCTCTTTGTGCCCTGTTGTGATGCTGATACGGCGAGACAGAGTGAAGCCATCAGAGGGAATGTGCCCCACTGGTGTGTAGGGGCTTTTCACCTCTCCTGCCCACCTTCTCTGGAGTGGACACAGGAGGTGTATCCCCATATCCCTCCACCATCTCCGTGGGGCAGGGTGGGTGGAAGAGCTCTTGGGTAAACAGAATGTCTCCCTCGTGCTTCCTCTCGAGCCCCATTGGTTTTACGCTGCAGGATGTAGTGAGTCAGTGCAAACAAATAAATGAGTAAACAAGCCTGTATGGTTTGCAAGTGCTTCCCTGGCTCGCTGCTCTTATGAGTCATTGTTCGTGCCATGGACTTTGGAACAGTAAAAATAGCACAATGAACAGGCTCATGTGCGTGTTTCCCATCTTTTTTTTTTTTTCCCGAGCCGTGATCTGACTGCCCACGAAGTTATTCAACTGGGCTATGCAGATGCTAAAAAAAAACCAAACCACATGGTAGTAAATACATAATGGTGATACCAGAACAAAGCTGCAGAGGGATGTGTGGCATTTTGACAGGAAGGCTGAGTTTTGTAAATCACGCATCATAATGGGTTTTTTTCTGTGATGTATCTGACAGAAATGGTAAACCTCCAGTTTGTGCAGGCTTTCCTACGGCGTGAATCAAGGAGGAAATAATGGAATAAAATTTCCTCCTCTTTCTTTCTCATCTCACAACTGAGAGCCTTCTACTGCCTTTCTCTTTCATTTCAGGATTGGAAGGCAGCCTGTTTTATTGAAGAAGAAGGGGGAAATACAGCTATAGAGGCTTATTTCACCTGTTTTATGGCTGTTCCTGTCCCCACTCTGTTGTTGCACCTCCCCTTGTTGATGTTTCAGGTCTCTGGTGCTCTCCTGGCTCCATCCTGGGACTCCTTTGCTCAGGCATTGTTTTGCTTGGTGCTGCAACATCTTACCTTGTTGGGAATCAAAGTTTAATTTGGGAGGTTTGATTTGAGGTATATAAACGACACATAAAACCTCTCCATCGTTGATAGGCTTTCATAAGTAATTGTGGGTGATTATTGCAGTCTCCTGGGAGTTCTAAGTTAAGGCCTAGTCCTGTTGGGGGTGCTGATTGACAGGAAGNACTGGAGTGAAACTTGATCTACAGCCCCTCTCTTGCAGAGGGCTCTTCCAGAACAGTGGAAGAAGCGTGGAGGAAGTTGACATTGCCTCTGTTCAGACAGTTACTGTGGTATCTAAATGTATTTATCTAAAAGCCTTCTTCAGACCCCCTGTTGAAGTAGAGAAGCAGGAGAGACAGAAAGGACTGTGTTTGGACTAGATCTGCCCCATCTATATTTGGGTTTTTGTTGCTGGCCGTTTTTATACCTATTTTACAAAAATGGACTGGAATTTTTTATTTTTTTTTTTCCCCCAGCAAATCTTTTCTGTCCTTCCCTTCAACACTTGATTTCTGTTCAATTTCTGAAGGAATGGTGCCTCTAGACCTACTTATGCACCTCAGTTTGAATCTGAGTAACCTTTCCAAAGGCATCTGAGACACGCACGTCACTGATGCCTTGTTCACTTTGCAGATGACAGGAGCAGTTTGAAATCTTAGCGTTGCCTTGCTGCCCTGCTGGAAGTGGCTGTCCCTACACAGAGCTGGTGGGCCAGGAGGGGCAGCCCAGCTGCTTCCAAGAGGGTTCAGAAGCTTAAATTAAACCCTCCTTGGTGAATTGGATGAAGTTGTTGAACTCTTCTCCTAACTGTGCTCATATGGCAACTTCTTAACCCGCTCCAGCTGCTGGCACATCAGTGGCCATGGACAAAGTTCTGATTTCCCAACTGTTTCTAAATGAGGTCAGCATCTCTGGAGGTGAAAAAAAATATTCTCTCTGATAATGTGTGTATATGACAAGTTTAGTGTAACGTTGCTGGCTGATCAGGGTCCTAATGGGGGATAATGCATTACAGACTATGGCAGAATCCAATCCAATCCTCCCTGCCAACTGGCACTTCCTAAGGGAAGCAGTTATAAATGAACTGAACCCTTCAGTAAGGGTTGCCTGCTCTGTAGAACACAGACTTCATACTTTCTTTCCTACTTTAGGTGTTGAAATGCAGTATAAATAATTGAAAACTGCATTTTTAAGTGTCAGCAGAACAAAGACTGTGTAAGCTGCTTAATTGTCAGGAATAAGTAGTTGTGCTTTTTGCCTTTATTGGAAAAACTCATGAAAAATGTTGGTTTGCTCTTACACTAGTTCATGATTTAGAAGCACGGAAGTAGCTTTGTGGCCTTTGGTTTTGCAGCGTTACGTGTTTCTGCATTCTACTTCAGGTATGAGGTGTGAACTGTCCTCTCCTCTTTGCTTGCAGCAACAGCACCAAGTGTACATGTGAAAAACCAGCACAGCTTTGGTGCATTTTATTCCCGTAAGATGTGGTCTCCAGTGTGGCCATACAGGCTCTTGGTCACCTTGTGCCAGGGGAACGGAGTCTTTTCACCTGGAGCTGTTGACAAAACTCCAGTGAGTTTGTCCAAAGCAATAGTCCCAGTTCATCATTTTATTGATCTCCCAGTCAGACTGAAACCAGTGGGAGCTGCAGGTCTTTTCCTGCTGGGATAAATGGGCTCAGCGTGTCTTGGAAGCCAGGAGATTTTGCTGGGAGCCACTACGGTGTCCCAGCGTTGCAGCTCTTGGAATCACAGACATTGCCAGCTTAAACTGCATTCTCTTCTACAGCCTCATCTTTTCAAGATGATTTTACTTATTTGCATGTGCAAATTAGGCAGCATTCAGATAAATAGCATTTGTAGGTTAAAAAAAAAGGGAGAAAAAAAAGAGAATAATTCTGAATATGTGGAGCTTGTTGAATGTATTCTACCTCAAAAGGATGTTTATTTTAAGTGGGAGAACAGGTTCCAAATTCCTTTATTTGTGTTACTACTCACATTTTGGATTAGTGGCACTGCAGAGGCATTCTGAAGAATTACATTTAATTTTTCCCTATTTCTGCTGTCGGTTTTATTTGTGCTGATGTATAAAAATACCTATGCACCAGCCTGTTTTTCCCTGTTGTGAACAGCTCTTCTCCTCACTAAGCTCAGGGTGGCTGTGAGGTAATAGAGGGCTAGAAATACCACAGGAGAATGTGTAAGTTCAGTGCTGTTTATATGTGATTTTTGGGTGTTTTTTTTAAAAATCACTTCTTTGTTTTAGCTGGTAAAGGACGTTTTTGCTGTATCCTACATTAAAAACTCTCTCCTGGGGAAACCAGCCACAAGTGCGGGGAGGAAGAATGTTCGGTTACCTCTAGCGGTGCCAGCCCGGTTGTGACCAGCATCTCCTTCTGGTCCAGTGAAGAAACCGCTGTTGTGGCTTTGTCACGACGGTCAAGTGCTAAAAGCTGAAGCACAACTGAGACAAGCCCGTCTCTGTGTGCAGTGCTTCACGTGAAGGTGGTGATGTGTTGCCGAACCGAAGCCCTGCGCTAATTTATTGCAGCGGAGGATTCATGCCCTGCTGTTGCTGTTGCTGTGAATCCTCTGAGCCAGTAATTGCAGTGGCAGGAGCATCAGAGCTTTCAGACATGCAAGACTAAACACGAAATGTGGCCAGGCCCTCAGAGTGTGGTAATTTCTCATTATACCCGTGCGCTGACATTTTACAGAGAGAGGAAAGCTACAGAAATCCAAACTAATGAAGTTTCCCTTTCCCCCCCTCTCCCAGGCTTCAAGCTGGAATAATTAAGCAAAGAGATACCACAGGGCATGTGATGGTGTTGTTTGTACTAGCCAGGTGCTTTTAGCCACAGTGCTTAGTGCCTCAGGCCATTGGCCACTGCTGCACATTCCTGCTGCTTTGACATGTGGCAACAACTGGAATCTTCTGAATTAGCATCTTTCATCTCTGGGTATCCCTTATCCCTCCCAAAATGGGCATCCTTCTGGACTGAAGGAGGATGCTGCTGTTCTCTGAGAGGGACAGCCCCCGGATATTCAGCTGGGTTTCCAAGCACACACATTTATAGAGAGATGTACTTTGTTGCTGGTGCAAAAATATGTAAGTACGTGGTATATGAAAAGTGTGACTTCTCTTTAAGGGGAGGGGTTTTTTCCCCCCTTTAAGTAACAGGCCCCAGGGGTTTGATCCAGCTGTGGACTGTCACCTGCTTGTGTTCAGAAGCCTGTTCAAAGTCACTTTAGTTGGGTCAGTTGTGAGGTGCTTACAGGGGTCTGTGTCTTGCATTGCTCTTGTTGACCTGGACAAGAACTTTAAACTCAAAGTCATACATCAAGGGCAGGGGGGAGACAGCACTCCTGACCTCCTATGAAGTGCAACATCCTGATCTAGTGAAAGGCAAGAGCACTTTAATCTGCTGCAGGGGGGAGTGAACACATGCCCAACTACTTTGCAGGGCTGGGTGCAGTCATGATTTTGCCCTCTCTTTTATATGTATTATGTATGTATAGCTGTCACTGTGGTCCATATATATTAACTCCAGGTACTTTTAGCTCAGGTGATAGTTGAGTGAGCAATGGTGTTCACTGCTCGCTGGTACTTTTTCTTCTTTGCTTCAAAACCTTGGTTATTTTGTCACAAATCTAATGGCAGGATGCCAAGGCTGAAAAACACACATGGTTGTGAACACATTTCATCTGAAAGATAGTAGTTTGTCAGCAGCTCATATTCATCAAGTTTTAGGATTATAGTATGTTGTTATCCAGTTTTATTTCAGACATATTAAGCCCCAAATCCTGATTGATAAATTCTTTTGGAACTCGTGTATCATCTGCTTTTCTCACATGCATCATCTCTCCTCTAAAGGAGCATCCGATACTGTAAAATATTTTTGGTGGGTACTGATTTAGACAGCATCATCCCAACCAGTAACAAACTGGAGTAGCTTTTTCCTTTCTCTGAACTTCAAATGACCAACTTCTGCTGTGGAATTTCCCTTTTACACAGTGTATGTGGCATAGGGATGCTCCTTGTTTTTCCATTCCTGTTTCACATCAATTCCTTTCTATGTACCTGGTGTCAAGAACAGCAAAGCAGCAAGAAGATCTTAACCAACTACAGGTCGTTTGCCATTCTTCTCTACTACTATTACTTTTAGTTAAAATAAAAAGGAGAAGAGTACAAGGGAAGAGAGCTGTTTAACAAATGAAACTGTCAGAGCTCTGATGGTTCCTCTGATTCATCTCACCTCACTCGGGTACAAAATCCGTGGAACCGATCAGGATCCTTTATGTGAACAACAGCAGCTGGATTTTATTTTTGTTGCTCCTTAGAATACAGTTGGGATGGATTTCACTAAAGACGTCATCTAGAAGTTAAATTCCATGCTCATTGCAGCTATTTCAATCAAATTCTACCTCGTGAAGGCATCAGGATCAAGGTTTTCTTTCTGTCTGGTTTTATTTATAAATTTTACATTATGAACAGAGCAGCCAAGATTTTTAGGAAGGTAGAAGATACTAGATTGGCAAGGATAAATGACCAAAGGTATTTTGTAGGTTAATATGTAAAATGAGTCAGCAGTTTTATCATGTGGTTGATGTCTCCGGGTGTGTGGAGTTTTGTGTCAGAATAGATTCATATGCATAAATAGAAATGTGAATATTTGTTTTAGATTATTTATTCCTATTCTATCTCTTTTTCTAATGAGCAGCATTTTACTTCCATGGTGGAGTCATATTAGAAAATTAAATATTTGAGTGTTCATTCAGTGTTCTCCCATATTGTTTTGTTTTTAGTGGGGTAGATGTTTCTGCTTAGAATATAAAGTATCTGTGTTAATGCTCTGAGTTGCTTAACATGAGGAAAAACATAATTCCCATGGCCAACCTAACTTTAGTGACTGATACCTGTTTAAAGTGTCCAGTTGACATTCCAAGGGGTCTTTGTGGTTATTCACAGGTGCAGGAGGGGCTTTTGTACCCTGCTTGTCTGATGCTGGGAGGAGCTACACTGAGTAGGAAGGGAGTCCAAAAGAACATATGGGAGATGAGTACGGAGAGAGAAATAAACTGTAGCCATCCTGAAGTTTGGGATAGCTGTAAGGCTTCTTGGGAAGTTAGGAGAATAAAACTGCATGAACCTTCCTCCTGACTGTGATTCTGGAGGATGTCGCTCCAGACACACTTTCCACTCCCTTTTAAGAATTAATTGGTATCCAGAAAGTCCACATTCCTGAGCAGTTTCAGTATTGCTGCCAGGTAATGATGATAATTCTTCCTGGGGAGCACAGAGGAGTGCTGCAGTATCGCAGAGACCACTGTGTGGCAACTGTGGACTTTTCAAAAATGTCTCCTGTCTGTGGGAGCAGGTCAGCTGCTGCTGCTGCTGCTGCTGCTGCTTGTGCACAGCTCAATTCCCACAGCAGCCAAATGTCTGCAGTAGTCGTGGAGGGGGGCGAGAGAAAATGTCCCCTCTTGGTTCTGAATTTCCCTGGAAGGGGAGAAGGGTTCTTTTGTTTTCTGGGTGGGGTTTTTGTTGTTGTTTGTTGTTGTTGTTGACTGTCACAAATTTGCTGCTGCTTTATTTAATATGTTTGAGCAACAAACCCTGTTTGTACTTTGCAGTCACACCAGAGATAGCAGTGAGCAGAATTCAATGCCTTGTATTAGGGATGGCCAATGAATATTTATGATAGACCTAGGGAGCCAGTAATAAAAATGAAATCGGCATGATGCCACTAGATCCAAATCTTTGATCTCTGTTTTAAGAGAAAATACAATAAAGCAGGGGATAATGGACTCATTATAATGGAATGGTTAGTTATGGTTACTTAGGGCAGTGTGAATAGGTGGCATTACATAAACCGCTCTGGTCTAGGATTTACGATTCAGAAATGTGTTGCAGGCACTGAGTTTCTACAGAAAACATCAGTTTATGGTATTGTTTTGGTTTAGTCAGTCCCAAGCACAAGGAATTAACGATATATCTCTTTCAGATACTAGGATGGGCTGTGCTCTTGCCTTACTAGGGGGAGCAAAAGCCCCAAGAACCAGCAAGGCCTTTCTGTGCTTCTGCTCCTCATTCATCATCCTGTGAGCAGGTAGAGGGAGGGCTGAGCATTGCAGGAAGGTGGAAATTAGACTCCAGTCCCTGACCAGGCTGTCCTGCTGGACACCAGATGTGAGGGGACACTTGGGGTCATCGGGGCAGAGGGGACAGCTGCCAGTTTGGCATCACCAGGAGGATGCAGAGGTCGTGGCTGGAGATGGATGCTGCAGCAGGACCCACCTAGGTCCTCCAGGAGCAGGGAGAAACTAGTGCAGTGTGCTGAAACAGCTCGTGGGAAGCCTAATGAAGGAGCTGGTATTTGACAGGGACAGGGAGCAGGAGCGAGTGAGCTATTTTTCTTTTTAATGGTTGCAATTACTTGCTTAACACCCCTGCCACACTAAGAAAGACGCAGAGGAGGGTTGATTCCAGGCCACAGATAAAAGCTGATCCTGAAGTCTCTGTCTAGCCAGGCAGGAGGAAGAAATGGAAGCTCAGTGTTTTCTGATTTGTAATTTCTAAGGAACTTCATCACTAATGGCATCTGGCAAGGGATTAGTCCCTAATGCGGCCCATCTTCCCCTTTTCAAGAAAAAGAAAGTATAAGCTATAGTGAACTTCGGAAAACAGCTATTAAACAACCACAGTAACTGCTTCTGATAGGGTCTTTTTTTTTTTTTTTTGGCTGATGAGGATTTTACCCAGCATGTTTGGCCTTGGAGGAGAGCCTGGATGGTATTGCCAGCTGGAATTGTCAGAGCTGCTTTGTCTTCTGTCCCAGGAAAACAGAAGCCTAGCGGGCAGTCACTCTCGCTCCTATTTCATATCCCTGCTTAGTCAGAGTTGCCAGCCCCGAGCACTGAAAACCCTGAGTCAGGCCACAAACAAATCACGAGATTTGGCTTGAAAATCATGAGATTTTTTAATTGCATGTAGTTTATTTGGGATTTCTTTGAGTCTTTAGAGTATCTGTTCTGCCAGTTTTACTGTACAAATCCCAGAGCTTGAAAATACGCTTTGCTGAAATTATGCATATGTTTATTTACTGAAATGGAAGCCATGCTCATTTATGGTTACTTGACCCCTGGAGTTCATGGGGAAGAGACCAGATTGTCTAAATGATGTGGGATGACCAGGTTGCTCAGTGCCTGTGCTGGATTGGTGGTGGCCCTGAGGATTATGAGCTTCACTGTCTCGGTGTCTCTTTGACCCGTGGGCTTTTTCGCAGGGAGCTTTTTTTTTTGTTGTTGTTGGGCAGGGCCTGAGAAGTGTCCTCTCAGTTCAGGGCAACGAGCACTTTGTGCAGGTTGTGCCCTGTTTACCTTGCAACAGCTTTTCACGGGCATCTTTTCACGTGGCTCCTTGCCAGCGAGGGCCCAACTGATCCATTCTCTTCCCCCGTCGCTCGGGCCTCGCCCGGAGCGCGCAGGTGCTTTGTGCCGTGCAGGGTGTCCTGTGCTGGCACGGCCTGGATGGCAGCGCTGGAAGGCAGGGAAACGTGCCCAGAAGGTCTGGACTAGTGTTGATAACTCTCAGGTACGGAGCTGTCACTTGGGCTTGGGGAGAGCACCTTATTGCACTGAAAATTCCTTTTGGCAGAGTTGTCCGAAACGTTTTGTCCCCAAGTACCGAGCAGTTATGCTGGCAGTGTCTCCTTATATTCCTGTTTTTCTGCGAGATTTTTACCTCCCCCCCCCTTTTTTTTTCTTGCTACTTTCCTCCTATTTCTTGCAAAACCCTTGATTTTTGACTCCTTAGCTGTATATGGTAGCATTTGTGTCCCATTACTCCCCAACCAGTCTGCCTGAGTGTGCTGCAAAAGAAATTTAGATAACCTTGACTCACAGGTTTTTCAGTATTAAGACTCCTTCCTGATTCCATGGGAACAACAAGCTTCCCTTGAACCAGGTGTTTGCTCAGCTAGAGGTTCTCAGCTCTAGGGTTCCTCCCAGGCCACTCTACCGGGTGCAGTTGGGCACTTTAGGGAACCAAACTCTTCTAAATATACAAATATTTGACTGTGGCTCTCTAAAAATGAAAATATTTGCATTTAAACAAAATGCTGGGAGTCCTGTGCATGGTTGGGAGGTTCTTCTTTTACTAATTAGGGCGATGTTCTCAAAGGTAGAAACGCTCCTGGAAGAACAGACTGTGCAGCCTGGAGCTCCCTTGATTTTGCAAGGAGACCCATGTTAAGTAGGCTGCTTTTGGGAGGGAGAGGATAAGTCACTGCTGGGAATAAAGTGTGTGATGCTCAGTAAATTTACCCTGGATGGCACAAAGGATTGTTCTGGTTATATGTCACAGTCTTTATTAAATTTGTCCTGGTTGTTGTGAGCATTTTGTTCGTGTGGTCACGTTAATTGTGACAATAAAACTGACCATAAGGGGCCGTTTCAAAAATGAAAGTTGAAGCATTTTAAGCTGTCCTTTTCTTCTTTTCTTTCTTCACATTTCAGTATTCTGACAGTGAATAACATCATGCATGGGAAAACCTCAGATTTTATTGACTTTGGATTTTTGTTGAGCTAGGATTGGGAAGTGGCAAGTGAATTGGCTCCTTCTGAAGTCGTACCTGATGCTCAGGAAAGTTGATTGGAAGGGTTTGCTCCTCCTGAGTGTGGTCTGCAGGGAGTTGCTTGACTTAAATGAAGCTGTTTATATAAAGAGATTATTTCCATACCTGTGATACTGAAAGGGCTTGTTTTAACTCAGTAGCCAATTCTAGCACACTGAGTAATCTAAATACTTCCTTTCAAAAAAAGAAAGTAAAAACCCCAGGAAGTCAGCTAGTTGATATGTACTGTAATTCAACATGCATTTATTGGAAGTCTTAGACTCCTAACAATTCCCCATCTTTCCTGTTTTAGCACATAGTTTTTCCTTTGCTCTGTTTTGTTCTGATTTTTAGCAGAAAGAAAGACTTTATTCGGGAGCAGGAGAGGAAACGTTGCTGGAATAATGTTCCCTTTTGATCTGTCCAACAGTTTATGGCTTCTGTGTCTTAAGTTCAGTACTTTGATCACTATCTGTTTTGCTACCAAGCCCTGTTGCAGTGTGAGTTTACTACTGAGGCAGCTGGGGCTCTGCCACCACCCCCCGCCCTGCCCCAGCCCCAGCGAGAACCGTGAGGTAATAAAATCAGAGTAAATTAAAAGTGTTTTCTCAAGCCCTCTGCATGATTCCCAGCTATTAATTTCCCGCTGCAGCTCTGCCAGCTGAAAAGTAGCTGCTTTCTTGCCCGGGATGGTGCTGTGCACATCCAGCTCCATCTTCCAGCAGGGGCCTCCAGAGCCACGGGAGGTGGCGGAGCAGCCGCCGGGCAGCTGCAGCAGCGCACAAAGGGGCCCTTTCACACACGTTCTTGCTAGAAAAGCACATGTGCAGCTCAAACAAGTTCCAGTGCCCATCTGACTCGAGCAACAGCCACCCCGGGGAAGCTGTCGGGGTTTGGTTTTTTTGGTTTTTTTGGTTTTTTTTTCTGAAATTGGTCAATAGATATATGGCGCTAATGCATGTTTCTGACTTGGTGAAGGCTGTGTTTGGGCCCAGGATTTCGTTCAGTCTAGATTTTTTTTTTGTTTTTGTGGTGAGGAGGGCTGCTGAAGGACAAGGGAAAGGAACTGATCTGCCCTCTGATGGGCTACTGGAATGCAGCACTGCTTCTTGCCCTGAGCCTGCTGTGCAGTGCTGTGCTGTCACCGTGGACACGTGTCAGTGCAGCAGAGGGTACTTTTAAGTATCACAGGCTAACTCCCATTTTTGGCTCCTCTCCAGAGGACCAAATGACTCACCTTCAGAGAAGGTCTCTCTGAAAGTGGAAGCAGGACTTTGCATATGACAGTGCAGAACCTTTCTGGTTGGCAGGACGCCCATTTTCTCCTCCCTAAATCAAGGAGTGTGCTCCTTGGCTTTGTGAATGAAAGATTTGTTGGAAGGGAAAAAAAAAATGGTATGAAGTCTCAACAAACACTGATTTAGTAAGCTTGGCTTTCTGTATAAATTCCTGTTCTGAAGTTGGCTTCTATTGGGAAAAAACATGCTTTTTAAAATTTGCTGAAATGTTGGCATACAAAAAGAAGAGTCGCTTCTTGAGTTGTACAGACTCCAGAGACTCTTCCTGCTGTGTTGGCCAACTTGACTTGCAATGCCCATTCTCCTGAAGGAGGAATTCTGGGTCAGGGTGGCTCCAAAAACCTGCAAACCGAGGAAGGGGCGGGGGGCAGTCCAACAAAAGACAAAGCAGAGGGGCTTGTACGTAGCACTGTCCCCTGCCTACAGGTGCTGATGCCCAGCGTGGGTGGAGTGGCTTGCAGCTTCCAAGTCAGCGCGCTGGGTGTTGGTAGGAGAACCAGCACAAGCCGGGATGTGTGTTAAGCCCACACTCCTCCCAGCACTCGGCTGTGATCCGTGGCTGTTACACCTGTGGGAATGCAGACCTGGAGGTGGTGACGCTGGTGGGGACTCCCTTGCCTGGAGGGCATCTGGCCCTAGTCTCTGTCACGTGGGGAGGAGCATGTTTCATCCCCGACAGCCGGTATATATCCATTATTGAACAGCGCCTGCCTTGCGTGTGGGAAATCCCTCCGGGTGACGCCGGGGACGTTCCAAACCCACCTGGGTGCGCTCCTGTGTCACCTGCCGTAGGTGACCCTGCCTTGGCAGGGGGGCTGGACTGGGTGATCTCCAGAGGTCCTTTCCAAGCCTAACAATTGTGTGAGTGGTACCTGGTGTGGCAGGTACACACCAGGCAGGAGAGGGCTGCTAGCCGGACCCCACCACACGTGCCGGGCTGCTCAACAGGGTGAAAGCCAGGCCCGTTTGGGAGCAGGACATGGAATAACAGCGAGCCGAGCCCCACACGCCGCGGCAGGTGCGCGGTGCGCCAGGTGTGCGCGGGGGATGCTCTGGGCAGGGCGAGCCTCTGCCGGGGGAAGGGATGCTGGGATCGGGGCGAGTGCGAGGCGCCGCGTTCCACCTTTAATATTCGCCACGCTGCTGTAATCGCCTTTGCCCGGCCAGCGGTGTAACGAGCTGTTTGTGCATGTGACCGCGGCGCATGTGAGCGCTGCGCGGGGTTATGTAATGGGCGCAGTGTCTGGCTCCGGGAGGCGGCCCCGAGCCCGCAACCGGCTCGGCCCCGCCGCGAGGGAGCCCATAAATCGCTCCCGCGGATCCGGCGGGGATGGATTTGCATGGCACACGCATCGCCGCGCCGCCGACGGGAGCCGGGCACGGCGCGTTATGTAACGCGGCTGGAGCGAAGGGAAGCAAAACAACAGCCTCCCCTCCTTCCCCGTGCCCCCGCCTCGCCAAAACATCCTGGAACAGCCCCCGCCTGCTTTGCCGCTGCCTCTGGAAGGGGTTTGGCAGGCAGCGGAGGTGCCTTCCCGGGTCTGGGGGCGATGGATTTGGCGGAGGATGCTGGAGCGCAGGCACTGAAGTTTGGGCGTGCAGGTGGCCTGTGAGGAGTTTCCATGCATTGTTCTGTGTTGGAGACTCCCCAGTGGCGCTGCACAGGGGTGCCTGTGTGGAGCTGCCAATGTTCTTGCCATAAACCTCTCGCCTTTTATCCAGTTCTCTGCAAAAAAAAGAAGGTCCTGTGACTGCAGGGAGGGGGGAGAACCAGCAAATGCGGAGCAGCTGGGGCAGTTTAGAATTTAAGCAACAGTTTTTATTAACAACCAGCTGAGGGACAAATTGACATAACAGAGCTGAAAGACAGAGAAGTGATTCCCCCCCCCCATCCCCACCCTGCCACATTCACCCCATCATTCCTCCAAAGTACGATTTGAAATCCCATCGCTCCTCCTCTGATGGAAGCTAATGTTCACTTTCTTGCCCGTGGAAAGAATAATAGTGCTGCCCCAGGAGCTGCGAAGAAACCAAACCCTCCAAAATTTTGAGCTGTATTAAATCTTCCCTGCTTTCTAAGGGCCAGAATATACTGCTTACAGGCAGTCTGATTGCATGGCAGTCAAAGCATTTTCTTCTTAAACATTTCCCCTGCCACCACTACAGTAAGAAAATAGCCGTTTATAAAGCTGTGCTTGCAACAAAATCCAGTGCTGTTTGATAAGATCAGGTATCCTGGCTGTGCATTTGGGGAATATTTAGCAAATAATATCACTTTATATGATGCACATTCTATTATCCTGTATTTATTGTATTTCCAAGAGGAAGGTATTGTTGGACGTGGTTTCTGTATTAATAGGCATCACAAAATGGTATTTTTTTCCCTGGTGCTTAGAGGTTTTTCTCTTCATTTCTGTTGCTTTTCCTCTCTTCTTTCACTTCACCTCTCTATACAGAGCGAACATACCCGTGTTTAAATATACATTGTGATGTATAGTTACATAACCCTGTCTTGCAAACCACTGAAAATAAGGACCCCTGTCTTTATCTTCTGACTCTTTTTTAAAAGTAACAGGTTTTGCGTATAATCTAGCACCATCAAAAGACAGAGGGAGGCATGCTGCAGCTTCATAAGGATGGTTTTCCACAAATCAGAACAAAAATAATAGAAATTATGCACCAAGAAATATCATATGCCACGCTCTTGCTAGCCAGCAAGTCTTAAATCCATGTGCTTGCTAACGAGTGGATACTGAGTTTATTTAATGAGTTGGTGATACAGTTGGTGACTGCTCATTATCATCAGAGGATTTAACTTGCTGCAGCAACTCAGAAAATAAATTAGTGTAGCTCAGGCTCTGGACTGTGCTGTGGGTGAAATGAGAACTTTTCCTCTCTGCAGCTTTAGCAGCCTTTGGTTTTTCCTGCTCCATGTTAGCCATTCTGCGCTGTATTTCAGATCCTTTAACCATCCATTGCTAATCCATCCAAGGAACTGGCCCCACACCCAGCCTCTCCTGAGCAGAGGCAGTGCCCAAACAGGTGAACAGCTTCAGAGGTCTTGACAGCTGGAGATGCACAACATGCTTCCTGTCACAGTAAAGGACCGTTCTCCCAAGCTGCGGTGAGAGAGTATTAGGACTCCAGTTATCACCTAACAGGCATTACAGGAGATAAAGGAGCTCTAGAGGTATGGAAAGCTCTGACTCCAAACTTGAGCAGGTCAGGTTGCTTATGAACGAGAGCATGTCAGGAGTCCTGGTACGGCGTTAGACTGGCCAAATGAAAACACCTTGTTCAGGTACCACTCATGGAAAGAAAATACCAAAAATCTTCACATTCTGCAGCCTGCATTTTGTTGGGTTTCATTCCTTAGATACCATTGTGCCCTCAGATCTGCGGGTGAGTAGATAATCAGAAGCACAGCAGATAAACAGTGACAATGAAATTTGTTTTGTTTTGGAATGGTTAGAAATCCAGTGTCCCTCTAGGGTGTAAATACAGTAGGAGAGGTTTTGTGCATTTTTGCTTCAAGACAAAAGTTCTTTATCCTTGGAATATACACTTAAAGAGAAGACCGATTCATTTGCTGCCTCCCTGGTGCAGTTTTAGAATCTGGTTCTGATTGCTGGTGCTTGGCTGCTATCTCACGATTTTTGCACGGTGCTGGAACTCAGAGATGTATATAGTGAAACTTTTAAGCTGTGTCGAGTTTTAGAAATGTTCACCTGTTTAAAAAAAAAAAAAAGGAGCCAACCTACAGTGAATTTTAAAAATAGCCCAAGTCCTCCTGGAATTCAATTACAGATGCCTGCCAGCTGCTTCCCCTGCCTGGGACACGCATTTCGAGCTCCTCTGTTCCTCTGGATGCCCCTTGCAGGGGAAAAGCCCGTGTGACATGACTGATGAACAGAGAGATTGGAGAGAGAGAGAGGTGCTGGGGTGTGGACCCCTGCCTTGCCTCCATCCCACCTGCTGCTCGGGCTGTCCTTTCATAGTCACGATTTGAGCTGTGCGATTGTTGTACAATGTGGATGCCGGCTGTGCGGCCACTGCTGGGACTGGCACTTTATTCTCATGCTATGTGCAATGACTTTTTCAAAAGCTTTTTATTTAGCCCCTGTAGCAATGTGTCTTACAAAAAAAAAAAAAAAAAAGAAAAAAAGCCCAGAAAAAACATTATAAGAATCCCATCTCCTTGGATCTGTATTCTGGCTGAGTTCACAGGCACGCATCATGTCCCCCATTTGCTAAAACACTGAAGTGCAGACCCTGAGCTAAACTGCAGGGTTCATTTCCCCTGGAAATATATGCAGATTGTGATATATTTGCCCATAAGTGCCTGTGCTGGATTCTCCCATAATATGGGTGCTGCCCTTAAGAAATTGTTGCCAACGTTGTCGTGCAAGGCCAGAAGAAAAAAGAAAGAAAAAAAAAAAGAAAGAAAAAAAAAGGACAAAAAACCCAAACTGTGCTTACTTATTAAATTACATGTACTGCCTTTTGTTGTGTATCATCTTTTTTGGTCTGGTTGCAGATGATTCAGCTGTCCAGTTCCAGGAGAACATTTTCCAGCAATGTAGTTTGGATGTAATCCTCTTTCTGGTATTGTCCTGTTTCACCCCCATAGGCTTTCTGAGCATGTGTGCCCATCTGTGTGTGGCAGTGACAGGAGCTTTCCACCCAGTCTAACTGTCTGCAGGATCTCACTGGTTCTGTGCTGCCTTGCTCTCTTGGGTATCGTTTTACTCTTTGATTGGGAAGAATATGGTTTGAGGGTTTGTGGCAGAAATTCATTTACTAATTCATAGGGGAGGGAAATGGGGGAGGGGAGGAGAGGGAAGGGAAATAATTCTTTGGTAGAGAACAGCAGTCCTCCAAGGACACAGTTACAGCATTTCTTGTTCAAGTACAACGTGTCTGTGTTCAGATGGTGTAGAAAATGCAGGGATTCTGTGGCTCAGGCTGTTGCCTACTTAACGCACAGCTGTGATGCAGATACAGCTGTTCTGGGCTGAGCAGTTCCCTGCTTGATGTCTGGTCCCACCGATTCTGGGAGACAAATCTTGTTCACGGGTCTTCCCATGCCACGACATGGCTGCCCGAGAGCTGGAGACACGGATGCCGCGTTTGGTTTGGGATTCCTCGGTGATTTTTAATTTTGGTGCAGAGATCCCAGCAGAACCGATTTTAATTAAGAACCTGAGCCGTAGCTCTTACATTTAACGGTGGGATGTGCCTGCTTGCAGTGTGCAGTGCTGCCCTGCCCTGGGGATCCCTAGGCTAGCTCCAGATTAGCTCATTAACTCATTTCACTGGCAGAATTGTGCAGCTTCCCTTTCTGCTGCTGCCTTTTTTTGTGTTTTGTGAGGTTCCTCTCCGTAGTGTTGCACGGATGCACCCACAGCCTCTCGTGAACAGAGGTCACATTTGGTTTGATGTTAAAATCAAGCAGTTTTCTTGCTGTTTGATATGTAGATAATTATTTTTTTTTTCCTCATAAGATTTGAAGTCGGGTCAAAGGTCGGTGCTTCCAAATTTTATCTTTAGAGGAGCCTGATACCTGTGTGGTGAACACGGTGAAGCTGATGTCTGAGAAGCAGAAGTGCACACAGCAAGTCCCTGGAGCTGACAGATTTCAAAGGGCTGTAGCTGGTTGTGTAAGCCACTAGCTTGGATGGTTTGATGTAATGCTGTTTCCAGACAGTGTGGGGATTGCATGTGCCAGTGCTGTGTGTTGCCAGACAGAAACCGCAGCAATTCACCCTCAACATAATTACCACCTACAGCAAGGCTAGCAGCTCTTAAACGAGGAGGAGTGGGATTCTTTATCTAGGAGAACACCGAGGAGTTTATATCTTGCTGTAAACCCACCTAATCTCTTTATTAGAAGGGCAAGGAATAGTGACAAACCTCAGCCAACATCGCACATAATGGAGTATTTTTTAAAATAATCTCTTTGATGTTAAACTGTAGCACAGGCAAAATCCACAAAAATCAGGTGGCACTTCTTAGAGTGATGGTTTTGGACGTGCAGCAGAGCTTCTGTTACATGGGAGGCTTTAAAGTGCATTTTCAGTACCTTGTTTCCCTCTACCTGGATGCAAAGATTAATATTATTCTGAGTATAGCTTTAGCCACTTAACAGGCTTCTTTAGGATGGTTGTTTGCTTAAAATACTGGGGAGTGTTGTTAGAGGGGAAAATACCAAGTAAAAAATTTATAATTAATTCTTTATTTCCTTTTCTTACCTATGTTACTAATTCCTCTGATTAATATATTAAGAATCAGGTTGTCTTATGACTATAGAGGTTGCTTGTGTGTGGATGTGGAGGGTTGTATCCATCATGCAAAAATAGATACTTGGGCTTTGATTGTTTTGCTGTGCTGGTAGGAGTAACAAATCAGGGGAACGTGAGGTGGCTTCCTTTGCACCTGATCCAAATCCCATTAAAGCCAGTAAAAAGATTTCTAATGTTATTAGACCCATGATGGGATCACTCCAGCCACACTTCCCTGGTTCCCTTTCTGCTGGTGTTGCCTGCTCAGTGTTCCCTGTGGGCTGGTGTCTGTGTTCCCCCTCGTTCACGTTAGGAAAAGATCAGTAATGACAAGTAGGAAGGTTTCTACCCCTGCCCACCAAGTAACTGGTTTAAATGTTTCCCGGTCATTGCACCTGCTCCTCACAGTTGCAAAACTCAGGTAGCTGCATCAGAAACGTTGGTGAGGAGAGCTGCATGGGGACCTGAGCACCCAAACAAGCCGGGGGGGCCCTTGGCACTGTGTTGCTTTCCAATCTGCCTACTTAGTTTGCAGATAGAATCAATTGCTTTACCATTTATGTGATCTGTATCGTTCCTTCTTGTAATTACGGGCACAAAGAAAGCCTGGTATTGGAAAAGTGGTCTCTTGTGGCACAGATCAAGGGTATTAGTCATTTGGATGAAGGGAGTTTAGTTTTTGCTTGTGCCCCTTCTGCATTTGTACCGTGTGTTCCATGAAGGCTGAAAGATGGTTCTGTGCTAGGGAAAGCTTAGGGTGCCTTCAGCACCAAATTTATTACAGCGTACAGGAACACACCCAGCGCCAAAAATACTTGACAGAGCATGAAAGGAGTCCACTCTCCTCTGTTAGGTCTGCAGAAAGGTGGAGGAGGACATGCTTATGAAACATGGTAGGTACAGCACATCGGTGTTCAAGTGAATCTTGTGAGCTGAGTGCACCTGACAGACACACCTGTCTGCCCCCCCTGTCAGCTCCAGCTTCCCTGCTTCCTTCTTAGCCTGGAATTTGCAGCTCTCCCAGCACATTGTTTGTACCTTATGGAAGGCTTTGACCATTATGCAATAAATGCGTCTGTAATCTTGTTGTAGAAGCATCTACGTTAGAGTCGTAAGAGGACCACACTCGATCCGTGTGAGCTCCTGGTTGTGCAGTAGCTGATGTGATCACCAGTCTCCTCGAGATGGATTTTTTTCATCCCCCGAAATGTAACCCTGGCCTCACCTGCACCTGAACTTCTTCTGTGTGTAATTTAATACCAAAAGCAGGAGAAAGCATCTCAAGTGATTTCCTGTGAACCTCTGCTTTAGGTGAAGGAGGAGGCAGATGCATTCACTGCCTGAAAAATGGTTGACTGTTGGATCAATAGATAGTTTGGTGTCCACGAGTGAGTACCTTTTGCCACTCTTGGACACGGTGGTATGAAGCAGATTTTCTTTTCTTGAGGCTGCCTGTCTGCCAGGTGGAGTGGTGCTTAGGCCAAGAGATGGGCTTGCAGTTGTGAAATCTGTGAAGTCTATGGCCTCTCTAGACTGCTGAAGACGTTCAGTAGGCACACAGCTCGCTGCCCAGCAGGCACATTGAGCACCTCCCCACCAAGACCCGGTAGTTTTCGAAGGATGGGGGAATACAGGGTAATATTTCATGTCAAGAGAGCTTTATTGCAGTCAGTATGTGTGAGGCCATAAACCCTATGCTAGATGTTTACAGAGTAACTTGTGCTGTTAAAGGGAGACTTGAAAATAATTGAGTTTTTCTGACTCTGACTGCATTATCCTCTGCCTGTGCTGTGTTGGCTCAAGTCTGGAGTCCTAATTTAGCTAAAACTTTAGGCAGGAGGACAGTATTCTGAGGCAAGCTGCCTACCTGCAGGTCCCATTATGCCCGGGAGCATAGCATCTTTCAGGAGCAGACTGTAAATTAGGGCCTGCAAGATCTGACCATGCCCTCCCAATCCTGCTTTTGTCTTTTGCTTTACGATACGAGATTTAGATTTGTGTGTCACGAAAAACAGACCATAATGGTTATCTCGGAACTCATTGTTATTTTGCAGTGTTTTTACGAGGCCAGGAGCCTAATGCTGCAAAGTTGTTTGTGATGTTAAGCTTCTACACCTAAAGCAGTGAGGTATCCATGGTAACTGTGTTGCCTGTACACAGTCCCGTCGTCCCCCCGGCTGCCTTTTTGCACAGGTCAGAGAGCGAACATTCCCAGATACTGGCTCAGTTTAGTCTGCCTTAAACATTTTTATGTTTATTTATTTATAAATAAAAATATTTATAAGTATTTTTAAGAAGAGACTGGCTCTGACTTTTTTTTTTTTAACAGAATTTCATCTTAAATTAGCCATTTGAGCCTCTGCGTTCTGCTGGTGAAAGGCAATATAAAAAGCCCCTGCCACTGTAAACATGTCTGTTGCTCAGACCTATTCAAATTAAACCTAAGCCTTGTGCTGAAAATGTTAAAGGCTTTGCAGCAAGGAAATCCCAAATCAACGTTTCTAGTTCACGCTGAAGAAACATCCTAATGGGAAGTTTACAATATACAGTTTCTACTGTCAGTACTTGGTATACTCAGTTTCCTTTGACTTCTCTTGTAGCTGAATCTAAGATTAGACTCCGAAGATTATGCCCCTTCCTTCCCAATCTTCTTGTTGATATGCAGAATATATGTTCATTGAAGATTAGCTTCTGTTCTGATCCATAATGACTTTTTGCTGTTGTCTGGGGTACTTATCTGCATATGTCAAAGCCTGAGGAAAGTTCTCTGCAAAACTGGATGCCGTGCTGGGAACTTTTTTCATCTGCCAGCCTATTTCCATTTTCAACTTTTCCTGTTTGGTTTTTTGGACATCATTTTGCTTCACCGTGGTTGGTTCTGTAAGTTCCAGTGCTTTTGCTATAGTGAATCATCAGGTGTGTTTCTCCTGAGAGTTTGGATTAGAGGAGGAGGAGGAAAAGGCTCAACTTTTAACCAGATGCTTCTTTCCCGAATGCTCGCTTTGCCCTTTTCCAGTCTCCTCCAGAGCTGCTTTGCTAAACAAGGAGGGATGATTACCAGAGTTACTGAGGGGGAAAAGCTACAGATCAAGTGTCACATGTATTATAATGTGTCATTGGCACAGCCAGGGGACAGGGAGGAAAAAGGCAAATTCAGAGGGGACAAGAAGGAAGAAAAAACGATGGAAGGCAGCAAAGCAGGAGAGACAAAATCCAGATCCTCTGCCGGTCTTCTACATCATCCCTTCTGCACTAAGCCAAAATCTTGACAGATTTATAGAGTCTCAGCAGCTCAGGGTGCCACAGCTAGAATACTAATACTTGCTTCTACATATAGTGAATTTTAGGCCAGAGAAGGACATTAAGGATGTAGGTGGAGGCATCTGTTTGACACTCAGTCCTTAGCAGTCAGAAAGCCATTTCATCAAGCGGACTCACAGAGAGACAAAAAGGCACTAATATATATAGGAAACCAATTTATGTAACAAAGCCTTTGCAAAGTTGTAATTAATTAAAGGAACTAAATAATGGTGACATTCTGGTCAGTGTTATTTAGGGCTAAATGAGGGATCTGGTGTTCATAGGCTGTCATCAGAGCAGGGAAATCTGATGCTGTGGCCATCTCAGCCATGCAAAGACATTCTTATGTGTCTTGGAGGATGAAGTATTTTGGACATGGAAGAACATCTGTGGGAAGGAGAAGGAGAGTTTGGAGAATCACCTGGCTGAGTGTGGGTACCCAGCTCAACACCAGCAGAATGTCTCTCTGAAGAAGGGAGCCTCGAGCTCCTCTCCAAGAAGCTGCCCTTTGTTCAAGAGCTAAAGTGTTCCTACTCGCCAACATTTTTATATAAACCATAGAATTTGTTAAGCAAAGGTGAAGACAAAATTCAGACCTTTTTCATGTTGGGAATTTACTGATGTGCTGTCTTGCCATGGCAGTCCTGCGTTTTGCCTGTTGAAGTCAGGGTTCAAGCTGATATTTTGGGTCACTGTAGTGCTCTGCTCTGCATGTATCCTCATCAGAGATGTCATAAAACCTGTTTTTCTCTTGAATCTACATCGGATTGCACTGGTTTCTGGATCCAGTACAAATAGACTTGGTACACTTAGTGTTCCCTTTTAAACACATGAGGATTGCTAAAGAGGGTCAAACCAAAGGATTAAGAGTGTTTCTCACTGTGTGGCCATCACCAGATGCCTCACAAGGTCTAAGAATCCCCACTGTAGGCAGAGTTGAAGTTTTCTATTCTTCCTGAAGCCTTGGGATAATCCTTAACAGTAAGACCATAAATCTGTGGCCCCTAAAGCAAGAGATTTTGTCTTCTTTCCCATAGTTGTTTTTTTAACATTTGCTATTGTAACTGGTTTTGCTTGTTGTCTATAGAAATGCCCAAATCCTCTTCTGAGTCTTGCTGACTCGGTGACTTGCCCTTGCTGACTTCCCATGGTAATGAGTTTTCTGCCATCTCATTAGAAGTGGGATAATAATTATTTCTTTATCACTTTTTCATTGACCATCTTCACATTCTGTCAGAGGCCACTTTTTGGGTGGGAGAGGAAACAGGAATTCCCAGCCTCCCCCTCTCCTCACCATTCACGCTTTGCTGTACTTTTGTCACATCTTTCCACCTCTTTTCTGAGGTGAGCAATCTCAGTCTATAACACCACAGTTTTCCCACACCTTTGTGTGCTCCCAGCACTTCTCTGAGCCTTCCAGGAAATGGCAACTTAGATGAGACCCTGTCATTGATCTAACTTAGAGCTCTAACTTTGTCCATACTGTTTCCCACGCTGCTCAGTGTTTTAACAAGGGTATTTTTTGCTGGCTAAATGCAGCAGCAATGGTGCATTCAGAGCAGAGGATTTTACTAATAATCAGAATAGCCTAAGCAGGCAGTTAGGTAGCCCCTAAAACTGTTGGTGGCTTTTGTTTTGCGTTCCCTCGGAGCACTGCCTGGCTGCCAGGTGTGTACAGTTTAATTCCCACTTACTGGAGCTTTGAAGTTCATCTTGGTTTTCATGATGCTGTTGAGCCCTGATGTTGGGATGCTGCATGGCATTTGTCAGAGAGATGTCATCAGTGGGGATATCAGTCCTCTTGAAACACGGGAGAAAAAAAAGATTGCGGTTCCAGGACTTCCAGAGCAGGTTTTCTGCAGCCTCCCTGTTAATCTGTGCTGTACTTAACAGCTCTAAAGAAGCAGATGACATTGTATTTTCATAGCTACGTGCCGTGCCTGTAGGAGTGTTCCCGTGATGATATATTTCTCCTTGGAAGCAATAGACTTTTAGGCATTGTAGTGGCAACAGCTTCATAATGAATGTACACTAAAATATGTTATGATGAAACAGCTAATGCCCGTGTGCAGCAGTCTTATCTGGCACGTAAATAACTCAGCAATTTTAGCAAATATTAAATATAAAGGAGCAATTTAGTGTTATGGGTGAACAGCTTGCATATTAAATTTTACACAAACATGAATCTGTCTTTTAGTAGTGGGAATTTGAAAACCTAAGACAGGCTCATGAAAATGTGTCTTTGTTTCCCCCTTTCCCTATCTTTGAACCAACTGATTTAATTTCAAGCAAATTTCTGGTAATTGTTTTCAACCAGTTCTAGAGTGTCTTCAATTTTCTTTTTTTTTTTTTTTTTTCTGTTCAAGCTAGAAGATAACTTTTTCCTGATCCTGGGAAAGTTAGCATTTAGAAATTGCTTTTGCTCCTAAAATAAGACAACAGCTAAGAAGCTATTGAGCTATTGCCATGACAGCCAATATGCCTCTGAAAGTTATTAAAAACAAAATGTTACTCTCTTAACAACATTTCAGTTTCATTCAGTGACTTTGGCTAATAGAAATAGTTTATGAAACTTCTGCTGCAGTGTTGCACAAAGTCAGAATTATTTCCATGGCAGTCTTCAAAGGATGTTATTAGGTTTATTTGTTTAAACTGATGAAATCTTAGACTCCAAGAGTGGAAAGCTAATATTGGCCTCTAATTTAAAAGGGAGGATTGAGAACTGCTTTGGAAACAGAGAGGTTTTTCCTACTGAAAGATGCCTTCAAAAAGCAGAATGCCTGTCTGTCACTTGGAAGAGAAGCTCTGTTAATAAAAGTTCAGATGTGCCAGGAAAGACCAGCTCCAACACCAAGTCACTGCAGGTTTGTGAGTCAGGAGGTAAAGGCCAGGATAAACCCTGAATAACCTCGGAGAGGTGCTTATCCTGCTCACTTATTAATGACATTACTGGGACTTGAGATAGCTTGGCCTAACACGGGATCTGAACCTCATTCCTCGTTCCTGGGGAATGAACCTGCCAAGTGCCTTTTTTCCAGCCTCCTGAGGAATTCAACATCGGAGTTATCGTAGAGCCCAACTCTGTGTGTCAGCACAGCCTTTGCCAGGGCAGAAACAGAGCTCAGATCTTCAGTGATGATGTTTGAGTCATAAGATGATCCATTTCTTACACTTTATCAAGGGGGTCCTTTCCTTTCAGTGTGGCCTTACCTTGTAAATCCTGTATTGCCATTAATTCTGAGTTACTTGGGGGTGGATTTGCTGCTTGAGGAAGAGGGGATGTGGCTCTTTGTGGTGACAGCCGAGTGTCAGCAGCTCTGTCCTTGCTGAGAGTCGGCAGCAAGGATCTGAGCTCCTCTTGGCGTGCACTATCAACAAATCTGCTGGAGGAGGTTGCTTAATATGTAGTTGATATTTACCACCCCTGGCAGTCGAAGTCAAATCAGGCTCCTCAAAATGGTGAAACCACTTGGGTTTGTTTTCCTAATGACCAAAACCCCATCCACATATTTTAGTGGGGTTTCATTATTTTTGTTTTATTTTTCCTGGCTTTCTGGCTCTGGCCACACAGATTTCACATGTTCCAAGTACTATTCCCGGGACCAGGAGCACTAGAAATTAGCAGGGGTCGGGGTGGTTTTTGTTTTGGACTCATTTTTTTTTTTTTTCAGTGTAAACTGGAATTCTCATACAAGCACATAACTCTAGGTGCTGAACTTAAAAGTGCCAGCTATCATGAAAAGGATTATACAATTGGGAGGGTCGACACGAATAGAAAATTCCCAATCAGGTTTACTGGAAATCTGTTCGAACTACTGTTTTTTAAAACAGGGGAACATGAATTATAAATATTTCCAAATTACACCTGTCAAAATAGATAGCTAATAAAGCACCAGACCCGTGGTGTTGTCTAACTTTGCTCTACTTTTCTGTTAGTCTGAAATGCCACCTATTTTCATAGGTACAGTGAAATGAGTGTGGCAGCTGGCTGAGCTCCAGGTGGGAACTGTCCTCCTCTGCTGAGAAATGGAGAAGGATGCTGCGTTTTCTTTGCAGCACAGAGCAGAGGGACAATCTGCTTATCACTGCAGTTACCACTTAGGACAACTTGTGCTGTATCCTGACCCCATCCGGAGTGTTTTTTGGAGCTGATTTGTGCTCATTTTCCAGCAAGGTAGATGCTGGAAGATGCCTGTTTTCCATATGCCTTAATATATATCTAAATATTGCTGCTGCCCTGAACTGCCACAGGGTCAGCTTCCTTTCACCGTTCCTGTTTTTTCCTTAATCCCTGAAGTGCGAGGAATCAGCAGTAATTCGGTGTCTGTTTCCATCTTAAATGCAAGAGGCGTTGCTCAGAACCATGAGGTGTGTTGGTCATTTTGTCAGGCTGGTTTTTGAGGCATTCTGGGTACAGGGTCGCTGATCACTGTCAGAAAGCACATCTGTAGATCATGGAAGGACAGGATCTGGCAGGTCCGTGTGTGGAATATCCGTGTGGTGAATATGGTGGCGTTTCAGGCAGGAATGAGCAGCATTAGAGGAGAAACGGTTTGCTTTGATAAATGTGCCTAGACTATTTTGCAAGTAAATGCTGAGAATGGGTTTGTTTTAATGTCACACCCGAATATTTATTATTAAGTGTGAATATTTGTATATGTTGGAGAAAGTGACACGGGTCGCGGTTTAATGACATTTACGCAATAAAACCCCCAACCATGAAGTATTTATTTAGTATTGTGTTGCTACAACCCAGAACTCATGTCAAATCCGTTGGAAAATTTCCAAAAGCCTGGAAGCTGGATTGCAAAACAATTCTGATACCCTGGTTTGGGAAATGCGCAGATTCCTTGAAAGGTGGAGGTGACATGAGCACCTGGAATGCCTTAGAACCAATTCTGAATTTCTGAATTGTCATCATCAGTATTCAGGGTGTCCTAATTCAGCCTTCCAGTACCTGAAGGGAACCTGTAAGAAAGATGGAGAGAGACTATTTGCAAGGGCCTGGAGTGACAGGACAAGGGGCAATGGCTTCAAACTGACAGAGAGGAGGTTTAGATTGGATATGAGGAAGAAATTCTTCCCTGTGAGGGTGGGGAGGCCCTGGCACAGGTTGCCCAGGGAAGCTGTGGCTGCCGCATCCCTGGAAGTGTCCAAGGCCAGGTTGGATGGGGCTCTGAGCAACCTGGGCTGGTGGAAGGTGTCCCTGCCCATGGCAGGGGCTTGGAATGAGATGATCTTTCAGGTTCCTTCCAACCCAAACCATTCTACAATTCTATGTTTCTATTATCTTTAGCAATAGACAAGGGTGAGGTTGAGAAATCAGTGGAGCTGGAGGTGGATAAAAATGAGCAGGTGAAAACTGAAATAGAGAAGTGCCTCCTGAGCCAATTTGAAAGCGCTGAGCCAAGAGATGAAGATCCTGGCACACCTAATTCCAAACAGGACAGTCACTAGGTCTACAGTGCATCCCTTAGGTAGTAAATCGACTATCTGTAATGCTTTGGCTTTGAAGTTCACCATAATAGCAGCACAGTGAAAGAGAATAATGTCACGAAACCGCTGTTTGACCACTTGTATTATTTTCCCCAGCTACCTGTTTCAAATTGCTCATAAAACACCAAAGCCCAGTAGTGCTCATAAGTGTTCATCTGGAAATTAAGTGTCTGTTTTGGTAAATATCCACGTTAGGCCACTTAGGGGTAAATTTTTCCTTGCAGAGCACGAGGAGTTCCACACAGAAATCCTGTTAACAAATAATAGGATTTGTGTGTGTAACTCCCTGTGCATCACTTTGAAAGTTTACCCCCTGCAGCATAAGAGTTGGATAATTTTAGTCTTTGAAAATTGTGCTTTTCAGATCTGGTCCTTTCCTCCAATATGTTATTGATGGTGCAGTCATAAATGCTTCCGAATAATCGTGATCAAATCTTACATTGTTTTCTTTCAGTGGTGGGGAACTTGGGTTGTTGTGTTTCTCGGTGCTTTGTCTTGTACTGGGGGAAGCTGCAAAGGAAAAATTACAGAGGTGCAAACATGACCTGTTTTGTAAGTGCACAATTTATTACTACAGATGGAAACCCTGTCACCAAATGAGTAACAGCACAAGTGACAGATATAAACAATAATATTTGCCCACAGCAAAGCCCTGTTCACTCTCTATATAAGTGCATATATATGTATGTAGAGGTCTTATGTTTGGACAGAGAAATGGATATTTGACAGCTACTAATACTTTATGACTCAGTAGAAAAAAATTATATAATTACGAAATGAAACTGTATATTAAAAATGTTTTCTTCTCAGGCTAAATCTGAATGCCCCAATGCTGAGGTTTTCACTAACCCAAATAATTTTTCTCTCCTGCTGTATTCGTAGTGGAGACACTTTTTAGAGATGCTGCCAGAAATCCCCTTACTTTTAATATGACATTCTCCTCAGTTTCTTCAGGGTGCAAAATTGGCCAGTCACCAGGCAAAACCTGGTTTTCTTGCAATGTGTCCAGTATCCTTTTCACCATCCATATTGAAAATAGACTGGCAATAACATTTGTTTTGAAATATTTTGGCACTTAAGCTTCCAACTTTCTATGGAACCTGGAACTGCAAAGAAAAGAAGAATTAAAAGACTGCTAAAAAAAACCCAAAACAAAAGCAGTTAGCAACTCTTTTAAATCACTGTAGTTCAGTTTTAGAGAAGGTCACGCTTGTAGGTTTTTTACCTGAGTCTCTGCACTAGCTACAACCTCGAGTTTATCAGTGTTTGTGATTTAGGCAGTCTGTATGGAGACAAGTGGGATTACTCCCAGTTTTTGTGTGGGATTGAACAATGGCACATTTTAAATGTGGGGTGTCTCTGCCTAATGAGAGACAGCTGAGAGGTGTGGGTGGCCGGTTCTGCTCTGCAAGGAGAACTGTGTCATGAAGTCTGGTGCATATTTTGGATTGGTTTTTTTATTTTTTTTTTTTTTATTATTTTTTTTGTTGTTGTTGTTGGTTGTTTTGTTTTGGTTTTTTTTTTCTTTTTCTTTTCAGACTTGGATAAAAAACTTTTGCCTGGCAAAGTGCGTGTCTGCTCCTTCTCCTGCTGAAATTGCTGGCAAATCTCCTGTTGATTTTAGTGGAAGCAGAGCTGGACACCAGCTGGACCCAACCTCATATTTAACAGTGCTTTTTTCCTGGGGTGCCCCAGCGTGCAAATAACTCTGCTGTTGGGTGTCATGTTTTATTGGTGCAAATATATCACTTTCAACTATCAGTTGGCTATGAAAACATCTTGTTGCAAAAAAAAAAAAAAAAAAAAAA